>JAFBJS010022035.1:15420-39972 GCA_016785265.1 Paraplagusia blochii
ATGAAACAACTGGAAAAAGGTCTCTGGAGTGATCTGTGATAGAAGGGTGTCAGATAAGGTGAAGGGAAAGGTTTACAGGACAGTTGTGAGACCAACCGTGATATATGGATTAGAGACACTAGGAATAGGTAGAAGACAGGAGGCAGACCTGGAGGTGGCAGAATTAAAGATGCTGAGATTCTCTTTGGGGGTGACAAGGATGGACAGGATCAGGAACAAGGTAATCAGGGGGACAACACAGACAGAAAGGTTTGGAGAAAATGCTAGTGAAGCCAGATTAAGACGGTTTGGAGGGACAGTGGTTATATTTGGAGAAGAATCCTAGATATAGAGCTACCAGGTAAGAGACAAAGAGGAGATTTATGGATGCGGTGAGGGAGGACATGGAGGTGGTTGGAGTTGGAGTTGAGGATGCGGGGAAAGGGTGAGATGGAAATGAAATCCGTGATTTTAAATAACAATAATTACTGTTACATCAGAATTAATACAGATTTAGATTTTCTCACCAAAGAGCGAGCTGCTATAAAAATCCCACTTGAAGTTGGAATCCTGCTCAGTTCGACCTTCAAGGTCCCTAAAGTACTCTGCAGGACGGAAGATTTGATAGATTGAAAAAACACAGTTAATGACTTCATCAAGATTGCCAACCAGAAACACATTTCTATTATAATAATACATATTGTATAAATATCGCAATAAGTCATAAGAAACATAAGAGCAAATGATTAAACCTAAAAAACTGCACGGAATGTTTTATTAGTGGGAGTTTAATAGGTGAGTTGGCATTGAATTAGTGCAAGTGAAAGGAAGAAGTTTGTGAGGAAGATGATGTGAGTAATGTGAATAATGTGAAATGAGAAGCCTGTAAGTTTAACTTTAAGTTTTAGAAGAGGCTATTGTTGAATAATGTTGGTGGGCAACATGAAGTCCAAGCATTGAATAACTGTTAGACAGTTTTTGTGTTTAATAGCTTAGTAGGAACAAATTTGGGTTCCGTTCACTTTACTTCTGGACTAAGCTTCCCTATCTGCATCTAACTGCCACTATCTGTACAAAGTTTTAATGAAAGCCTTTCTATTTGTCATCAGGAATAGCCACTTGCTTTTCAACAACGCTAATGTATGGTTTGCAACAGTACTTCACTTTTGCTTTCAAAGCTTTACTTTGAAAGATTAGAACGAGAAGGCAAGGAGTGATAAGAATCTCTTCCTTGATAATTTTATTACATATGTAAATCAAACAAAATAAATCATAACACAGTGGTAATAATTTCAAAATTACAAAACTCTTTAATGATTTTGCCTAGATTTCTCAACCTTTGTCCCTAAAGTGAACAATTCCAGCTTCTCACATGACTTTTGCAATGTTCTAGGTTGAAACTTACTGTTTTTAACTTTGTAGGAAAGTTACTTTATATTAAGTATAATGACATCAGAGTAACACCAAAGAGTAACAGCAAAAAACAAACCAGATAGTTTGACTTTTCAATTCACTTCATGCTAGAACTTTTTATATCTTGTAAAACCTGTTAAGGTCAAGTACACTGTAAAGGTCAGTGTAACGTTGTGTCAAGTCACTATATAATTAAAGTAGTGTTTCTTGATAAACAATTTAAATTAAACAAAGAAAATTTAAATATATAGGTAAAAAAATCTACCCGTGAGGAAAGTCTTCATGCTGAGACTTTGAGCCAGTTTCACAGGCGTGTGTCCAGAATATGTCGCCAGGGTTGGATCAGCACCGTGGTTAAGGAGCAGCCACACAATGGGGAGGTTGTCACTGGCTACTGCATCGTGAAGTGGTCTAAAAAAGACAAAAAACTGAAGTCGGAACATGTTCATGGTTTATAACACAGGTGGAATTAAAGTAGAATTAAATATGTGAGTAATGAGCAATTAATTCTATCCACATCTTCCTGTCATTGATTTGAATAATAATCTAAATTCCTTTCACTAATGAGCAATTATTAAAAATCATCCTCATCCTCCTGTCAGTACTGACACCTTATGATCTCACCTTTTTATTTATTGAAATAAAAAGTCAATTATTTGTCTTTATGACACAAAACATTACTGCCTGAGCTTGTACAGGAGGTTGGGCAATACTAGCTAGATATAGTTGGGCTCACCACCATGCATAGTCTTGGCCCTGGGATCTAATTCCGTAAGAGTGGCTGGAGTCTTTGATACTCTGGAGTTCCTTGTGGTGAAAGGGACCATGCTGAAGAAGGCTTGCCAACCACGTGTTGAAGTTATCCGCACTCAGTTGGAGGGAACTTCCTTATACCTGACCAGACTCTTAGTAAATGGAGGGGTGTATTTGGGATGAATGGCCTTCATGATCTGAACCCGACTGGTGTTCTCTTATCGGACTTCTGTGGTAGTTGCAGTTTGTCCATAACAAACACCATGTTCAAGCCAAGGCTATCTATCAGCTAAACAGCCCTGGCAGTACGAAGCATATTGTGCCCACACTTTTTTGTCTTGTGAGCTACTTTTCAAATGACCAGGCTGAAGTGATCTACCTAGATTTTAAACTCTAAATATATTTAAAATGGATAGTTTAAGTATCGATATGTTATACTGTCTGACTCAATAACTTTATGATCCTCACTTTAGCCCAGTGATAAGAATCTTGAAATAAAATGACATCTCTAGTTTTGACAATTGTTTTTTTCATGTTATTGCCCAGAATCTACCAACACTCCTTTGGAGATTTACTGGTAGATCCTGATCTACCTATTGGGCACCCCAATCTAGTAGGGGAGAAATTTGACCATGTCCGAGAGGAGTTTGGCGACATTGAGTAAGTGGACCATGTTCTCTTCCACTGTGAACTTAGCTGTCTGAGCTGAGGCCATGCAGTCTTGGGTGTAATCCCCGAATGTAATGGTAGACAAGAGAGGTATGGGTGCTGTCAAGCTTATAAAGAAGTCCTATAGAGCCTGTCCCATGGCTTAATCGAGCACAGAGAATTCTGAGCTAATCCCACAATCATGTCTTCTGCAAAGAAGCAGGATGGAGGCTCTGCATTTATTAAACTCATCTCTGATGCTGAAGTCATTAAGATAGCAGTGGCAAGGCACTGGGGTTTGATGAGATGCGCACCGAGCACTGGAGAGGAGCTGGTAGCTCTACAGCCTCCACAGGGTTTAAAAGTGTTGTGGCCCTTTGCTGATGGCTGATTAGTTTTTGTACGAGTGGGGCAGGAGTTTAGTTCACTTTGCTGATAAGTCTAAGTGTTTTCCTGTGCATGTTGGGATATGGCAGGGCTGTCGTTTGTCAATGGTTAAATCAATTTTATGGACAGAATTTCTAGGCGCAGTCAGGGCTAGGATTGCCCAATTTTGAAAAACGGAATGATTCAATTCAACAGAGTTAAATTAAGAGTGGATTTTCAATTAAGTTATCCTTTCTAAAAAGATTACTTTTAAAAATCACTGCAGAAAAAAATAAAAACAAAATGCAACAGTTGCAGGCAAACACTACTCAACATCAACTTGCACAAAGACTGATTTATTCTGTAAACCAATTTTAAGAAACCAACTATTTCAAACTATTTGAACAAAACTGAAAATGTTTAGATTTAACTGCTTATGGCAGGTCTGAGGTATGTGTGGGACAGGGATCTTGACCGGAAAAAGGTGGCCTGCACCTTCCAGGTTAGGGAGTACCCTTTATTCGCTTATCTGGATATCCATGATCTGACTATTGTTTTCTTACCCGGCCCAGCACAAGCAGATAAATATGGATAGATGGAAGGTTTGATGATAAATTATTGTCTAATTGCCCTGTCTTCATTTAGTGATAAAACAATATCTAGGGCATAATTTCTATGGTAGTGACCTAGCGGTTAAGGAAGCGGACTTTGTCCCCGGTTCGGATCCCGCTACCGCCAAGTTGCCACTGAGGTGCCCTGAGCATGGTATCGTCCCTACGCACTGCTCCCCGGGTGCTCATTAGCTGCCCACTGCTCACTTTGATGATGGGTTAAATGCAGAGGCCAAATTTCGTTGTGTGCTGTGGTGTGAATCGCAACGTCACAATGACAAAAAAAGGAATTTAATCTTAACAATATCATATTTTTTCTGTCTATGTCTTTTTAGAGATTGACAGGCAGATCAGTGCAGCAAACGTTTTAGGCTGCACTCATCTTCATCCACTCATCCAACTGGGTCGCAGGGGCAGCTGTCTCCACACCTGCCACCCAAATCACACTACTCCATTTTGTGAGTCTTCCTGTGGTTGGTGAGCCCACTGAAGGTTATGTGGGTTGGGTTAGTGCTGAGTTTAGAGAACCTCAGAACTTTCATGGCAGCTGGTGGATTTTAACCTGAATAGTTCATGATGAAAAGAAAGTGAGGAGCTTGGGGTGTTCACTAAGTCACCTCTAAATCAGAAGGAATCACTTGAGGTGGTTTGAATTTAAATCACATGCCTGTTTATGTAATTTATAATGTAATGTGATAATCTCATCCCCCACCTAATTGATGACAAAGAAATCAACACATAATCTACCTGTCAGCAATGACAATGTTCTTACCGTGTTCCATCCTGAGCACTGCAATTTACATCTGCTCCATGTTTTAGAAGGATCTGAACTATCTGTGTCCAGCCTCTGGATGAGGCCTCGTGCAGGGCTGTGTAGCCAGCATTATCTCGTCGATTTACTTCTCTGATGTCCTTTTCTAAACAGTACTCCACCACCTCCTGCTCAGGGAACGCAGACAATACAGGTAATATGTTATTTTGTTCTTCTCAGTCCTTCATCACAACCTGACAAATGAGGAGTTTACCTGGTAACCAAGTCGAGCAGCACGCTGCAGGAGCGTTTCTCCAGCATTTTTATTTACTATGAGACGACGTACTTCTGTAGGAACCAATCTTTTCTTTGGAGAATCTGAACCACTGCTACGTCCTGACAAACTTTTTTTGGGGAGGAGAGGAGAGGACAGAAGTGTTCTCGATATGGGCGAAGGACTTTCTTTTCTCCTTAAGTCCGGGACTTCCTCCAAAGGAGTGGAGACTTTTCTTTTACCCAGACTACTGCCTTTTTTTGTCTAAAAACACAGATGCAATTATCAGAACAACGGGATTTGTTCTGAACGAGAAAATTTGGTGAAATGAATCTTGATGATGACAAAGACATGGAGGTTCTCACCCTGTGTTCCACACTGTCACTAAGGTGTTTGCTCTTGAACTTTCTCTTCCCTGAAGGCTTGTCATTGTTCTCTGCAGAAACCTCTATGTCCTCATCTCTTCTCACTGATCCTGATCTGGTAATGAGGCCTCTGAAGGGAGGAATTTCTGGGCTGGAGGTTGTGGGGCTGAGATGTGGATCAATCTGTGAATCTGTGTATAGTGATATTTTAAGATGGGTTTACTTTTTTGTAATACCTTTAGTTTTTTGGTAAAAATATTGGATATAATGTTTCCTTTCTATATTGTGGCTCTCCTTTCATTCCCTGTGTGCATCAAGGATGTTTTTTTTAATTCCAATCACACGAGAGATTTGCTGTACAGTGTTTTCTAAAAAATGCGATAAAATATAGCAAAACATGACTGGTACCTTTACCAGGAAGGCATTGAATACACCACACAGCATACCCTTTTTTCCTCACTCAATGTGACTCATCATTGTTGTCTTTCTCAGTATCTCCCCTCACCTCTTTGCCGCTCATTCAATTTCATCTGCTCCATGAACTGCTGTAAAATTTGTGCTTTTGTGTTTGGTTACAGTTTACCCTAATGTCATGCCTTACAATTATTACATTTTTACAATCAACACAATAACAATGACAAAAGCCAAGTACCTTGATCAGATTCTGGTCCTAGACAGTGTAATTGTCCAGGTTGCACTCCTCCATCCTCCAGCTTGTCCTTCTTAGCGTTGAATTCCTCCCTTTGATGATTTTTGCTGCAATATCTCAGGCGTTTTTTCTGAATAGGTGTGTCAACCTCTGTGCTGTTCACCCGGCTCTTACCTGGATTTCCACAATCTGGTTTTAAACGTGGTCTTCCTCTAGGACGCCGGGGGACAGGAGTGGGAAGTGCAGGGGATGAGGGTGAGGCTGGAGGAGAAGCTGATGAAAGTGGTGGCGGCGGAGGAGGGGGGGTCGGAGGAGGAGGTGACGGTGTCGCAAAGCCCCACAAGTCAAGTCGAGACTCGTCAAGTCTTCGACGTCCTCTCCTCAGTCTGGGAAAAGCCGTATCTGTGTCTTTGTCTGTGTCCTGAACAGAAAAGTCCAGACTTTCAGGCGACACCAGAGTCTCTGTCCTCCCAGGACTGGAACTGACTGAAACAGGTTTAAGCAGAGAATTCTTAAAAAATATTGATCACAACAAAATTGTTCTCCACGATTGCTAAATAACTATCAGAAAACCATAATGAACAGTCTTAGAATAGTTCATAATAAGGGCAGAAATATGTGAAGTTTTGATTGAAGATCCTTGATAAAACAATAGATCTTACCTGGTTTCTTCTGGGTTCTCTGGAATAAAGGGTCAACATTTCTGGTACTGAGCTTTTTCTTCGTAGTCCCTTTACCCGCAGAACAGCGTTTTATCACAGGATGACTTTGCTCCAAGATCTGTGAAGTTTGTTTTTTCTGCTGGAACACAATAATTGAGTGAGAGAAGCTCATCCAGTCACACCTTCAATTCTATGATGAGTTTGGGTAAACAGTTAATCTAATCATCTATGTTTGGGAACTGTATAATTCGAGTTTAAAACCTGGACAAACACCTATTGCTGTAAAGTGTGTCAAATTTAAGGCCTGCAGGCCAAATGAGGATGAAAAGTCATTCTGTGTGGCTTGCAGGAGCATAAAAAGCATACAACTGCCTTAATAACTAACCAGTGTGTTGCGATGATGACTGTTTAGGGTAGGAAAAATAATTGAAAAAAAATACCTTTTTATTGGAAAATATTTTAATTGGAGTGTTTTCTTCCTCGTGTTTTTTCTTCTCCACTGCCTTCTCCCTATTCAGTTTTTTAGGATTGCCCTTCTTCTGTTTAAGTGCAGCAGCTTTGTTGGATTTTTCTGTCGACTCCTCTTTGGTTCCATTTGTTTTCCTCTCCAGGTTTCCCCGTCTTCCTCTTTCCTCTTCACACAGTCCAGTTAGCATAGATTTGACTTTTCCATCTGTATGTTCACCTGCAAGATGGTGTGATTCTGCACTTTCTGTCCTCAACATGTCCCCATCTAACTCCGTTTTCTTCTCCTTGGCAGACGGGCAGCCACTGAAAGTATGCATGTGTCCAGGTTTTAAGGAACTCTTTTTGATTGAAAGTCCCATGTGTTTGCTCTCACTTCTGCTTTCATTTTGATTATTCTCCAAACACTCTGGTGATGCTGCTCCATGCCACTGACCATCCGCAGACCAGTAGGATGGAAAAGCAGAACGTTTGGGAGAAGTGTCATGGCTCCCAGTCTTTAAAAGATCTGTTTTTGTTGCTGTGATAGGTTCAGTTGGAGCCTCAGATGATTCCACAGATTGCTGCTTGGTGACAGAGGTGAGGTTGGGCAGTTGAGACTTCAGCGCCTCCCACTGATCTTCGTCGGGACAGGACTGACTGCGATGAAGACCAGGAAACCCTGTAGTCCCTTTTGTTTTTGGAGATGTGTGGATTCCTTTCTTCTGAACTGGGTGAGACATGTGAGATGCCTTCAGCCACGATGGACTGACACTGGTGGAGTAGGCTCCCGCAGAATTGGAGTTTGTGCTGGGCAAAGCAGATTTCAGAATTCCTTTAGAAGAACCATTCCTACTTATAGCTGTGCTGGTGTTCTTAGTGTGTGTGACATTGTGGGAATGCTGACTGCTCCTCATCATGCAGGATATCTTTTTTCCTCCTGACGACAAGTGTTCTCCTTGATCTACGATTGAAATAAATTCTTGCTTGGCAAAACTCTGCAACTCGTCTGCGAACTTTCCTTTCCCATCTTTTCCTCGCAAAGTAGATGCCAGGATGGGACTGGCCACACCTACGTATGTTCCTGGAATAGTTTTAATTGTATCTTCAGAGGACCCCTTACCCCAGGCTACTTTGTAATCGGATATTTGGTGGTTAAGAGTGTGTTTTAGATGAGACCCATTTCTATGGGTGTTCAGTAAAATGGGAAACTGCACTGCTGAACTGTAAGACCTCTTTGAGTTCAGAAAGTCTTTCTGATTTGATTCAATGTTATGTGTTTCCAGTGGAGAAGCAGGAGCATCACCAATGCATTTTGGACGCTTGGATTTTGCAGACAGATCCAGAGGAACATCTCTGGATTCCCCTGAACAGACGATGTGGTCCTCTGAAGCAGATTGCAGCGAGGTTTTCAGAGAGCTTCTGTTCTTCTCCACATGGTTGAGCAGTCTGCTCTGAGAGGTAATGCTGGCCAGTGCAGAACCACAGCAGATGGCAGCCGTGGGAGAGATGGTGTAGTGGGTAGGAGCTGCCGAACTCATAGACGGGTGTTGTAACGGCAGGGCCATTGCCGTTGGGGCCACCACTGAGTTTAAGGACTTGTGTTCTCCGGCTGACTTAGAAATCCTGTTCAGTGAATGATTTGATTTTAGTTTGGGGGATGATCCTGATTTTATCTCTGCAGTAGAAGTCCGATTTACAGGGAACTCATAGGGATAAGACCTCGGGAGACCTGAAGTCTGAGGCTGGACATTTTTGTGGAACTGACTAGATGTGGCCTCTCTCAGTGCCGTGATCTGGCCCAATGCTGGTGGCAGAGTTATCTTACAGAGTGGAGTGGAGAAATTAGGGGACGGCAGGAAGGCAACAGGTGGAGCTGGTTTGAACATGGTCGAGCACTGAAAGCCAGCAGATAGGGACTGGGCTTTTCGGCTGGACATCACATTACTTTGGCAGGGGTTTGAGTCCTCACAGTTGACTTTCGCCCCACCTGACCGCTGTGGTGTCGAGAAAATACCATCCACCTTAATTTTAGAGTTCTCCAGTCTTTTGTCTGGTCGCTTCTCTCCTGACATGGCTGCATTATTGGGCTGGTGAGATGAGCTGCTGGAGTCCAGGCAGGCTCTCAGTGTTTTACAATCTGAGGTTGGAGTGCTCTTGTTCTGCTGACTGAGGGAAACATTTCCTCTGAACTCGGGGGGCAGTGTCTGTGGGGGATTTCCCACCATTCCTGTGGATGCTTTTTTCTGAGCACTGATTTCTCTGCTCACCGTCGCTCCATCGGCTACATTCATTAGTGTAGGTTCCACCTGAGCAAAGATAATTATGAAATATCGAAGAAAGATTTAAGAACAACAGGGACTTATTACAGCAAACTACCGTAGCTTTATAATCACTCTGACCAGACAAGACAACAGATATCTAGTTTAGCTGGTCTGCATGTTTAAATAAACTAAATTATTATGGTAAATAAATACTAAATAAATAAATAAACTATTTAGATATTGTTCAATTATTAGTTAAAACTTTAACAACCTTGCCTTAAAGAACTTCTAAGTCAATATTTAGGACCAACTATGAAAACAAGGGATGTGAGAAATAATTGGTACATAATAGTTATCCCTTTCTTGTCCATATTGATAATGATAGACCAGTATAGACTTACTTTGGTCTACACCAAACAGTTTAAGACATTAACATTTCGTTAATACCAAATTTAGGTTCTATGCTTCTGTGTTCTGGCCAAACTATCATGTTTCCTAAATGTTGGATGTGTTGTATGACTGTATCTTGTGTCTTTATTTTCCATCTTCTCTGGATAATACTTAACATACCTGCATAGGTGTTTCTTTAACACAACATCCCTCAGAGAGGGTTAGACTTCTGCAGGTCAGAGGTTCCTCCTCCAAATTCACCCTCAGTGATAAACTGTAAAAAGACAAAGCATTATCTATTCATTTTTGTACATAATAATATATTTCCTACCATAAAGGAATTACACTGACTAAATTTGATAGTTTTACTGATCTTTGTTTCATAAAGTTCATTTTTACAAACTTTTCATATTTGCCCCAGTCTTGCTCCAGAATTTGCCGCAGGTACATTAGAAAACATAATTAATTACACAGGAAAAAGTAGCATGTCCCACACAAAGTGCAAAATACAACTTCTATTTATCTGTAATATAACGTGAGATTAATATTTTGCATGTTTATTCTCTAAGGTTTAGAGAATAGGCAGTACAGTAAAATTTCTCTAATCATTTTATGATTTGAAGTTCATGGTAGCTGCATTATCTTGCATGAATATCTATCAATCAATCATTCCATCATGTATACATCCATTCATCAATTGATCCACCCTTCCATCTTTCTTTTCCATATATTAGCAAATTATCTATCAGTACATACATACATCCACCATCCATCTATCAGTTCAATTCCCTACACTATTTATTCATCCATCCATCCATTCATCTATGCATTGTTCATTTATCTACACATTAATCAATTTATCAGCCCAATAATATGAAAATACATATATTCATCAATTCATCTATCAATCGTCTGATCAGCCATTCCTCTTTCAGCCCTTTTACCTATTAGAGATAAGACTTGTAACACTTGTAACTTGTCCTGCAAATCTATATAGTCAACAGCATGTATACAATGCTATACAAATACAATATACAATTTTAACAAAATTTGATAAACTGAACAAGCTTCTCTTTTATGCTTTCTTATGTATAACACATTTTATGACTTTGCAATTTCTATTGGTATTATTCCTACTTCAATAATCCTGTTAATCAATATTATTTTATCCCATGAATAAATACTTTAATTCATATTTATTTTTCACCCCACTTTGGGAAAGCAAAAGCTGCAGCGGTTTTTGGAGCAAAATATTTGTCAGCAGCAACAGTTGCAGCAGAGGCTTTGGAAGCAACAGCACTAGCAGCAGCACTAAGGGCATTAGCAGCAACTTCAGCAGGAGCAGTAAAGGCATCAGCACCAGCTTTGGATGTAGGAGCAACTTTGGCAGAAGAAGCAACAGCAGAAGTACCCGATTTAGCAGCAGCAGTTAGGGCTCTAATAGCAACAGCAGAAGCAACGGATTCCAAAACTTCCCAGAACTAATCACAAAGCAGCTGATTGAAAATCATTAGCTGATGAGATGCCATTATGAATGGACCATGTGAAGGAATTATGTGTGCAAAATAAATTATGTGTGCAAGAGAAATGCAGAAAACATGCACACCTAAATTTTTATTTTCATTTTCACATTTTACGAGATTTGATCTAATATAAAGATTTCATTTTCTAATATATTTTCAATTTGTGATTCATCCTAATTTGAAACAAATAAATTATAAATATTTTCTTTCATAATTTTAACAATTTAAGGAGGAGGAGAATAGCTTTTGACACTGTTGTGCTTATATGACTGAAACTTTTTTCTCTAATGCTTTATTGCTGGGGCAGTTGCTGGTCTAATGGTTAAGGAAGTGGACCTGGGTCCGCAAGGCCCCCGCCAAGTTACCACTGAGGTCCACTGAGCATGGCACCGTCCCCACTCACAGCTCCTCGGGCTCTCAAAGCTGCCCACTGTTCACTTTGGTGATGGGTTAAATACAGAGGTTGCATTTCGTTGTGTGCAGTGGTGTGAATCACAATGTCACAATGACAAGGAGTTTGTTTTCCTTCCTAATGGTATATAGCAAAAACTAAGAAGAGATTAACTTTGTAAATGGTGTCAAGTGATTTAAATGGCACTTCCCCAGTTTTTACGGCTCTATGTTTTAATTATTTTTTTTTTTTTCACAAAGGAAATGCTTACGACAGACGTAAAACCAAAACCACAGCTTATTGGGTCCCATGTCTCCTGGGGCCCAGCTGTGCTCTGTTAGGCTCCTACTGCAATCCATGCAGGAAAGAATAAGCAGTGATGAATGAAAAGCAGCCACTTTGTTCTAAATCTATTGCATTGTGTGAATAAAGTATAAAACTGTTGGTTATTCATATATATACCAACAAATTGTAAAGATCTGTGTGACCAAAGTCAAATTTCAAAAACTTTCACAGATAATTGGTTGCAGTTGAATTTTCGATAGTACAGAAGACCCATGTAAAGTAATCTATGTAAACGATTATTATTTGTTTTCCCTCATCAGTGTGCTGTAACTCATGTAATACCAAAATAAATACATATATATAATTTCTGTGGTAACAAAGCTGCATTATAGATATGGGTGGAGATGAGCTCACACCAGGAGTGTGACTGTATCAAAACCTGTTTCACTTGCAGTAGTGCAGAATGCCAATAATGTTAAAAGTCTAATATGGTTCTGCATCATTCACTCATTTACTCCCTGGGAGACACCGTCTTCACCTGTATGTTCTCTGTTCGTAGTATTTAAAGAGACAAAAAAGGAAAGTCAATGTCCTCCTGTAAGAAACCTAATTCAGCTCAATTCTGTCTCTCCCATATCCTGATGACATGTCTAAAACAACTACAACAATTCTGGACATTCTGAAAAAATAGATTAAAGTTCTCCAATTCAATTAGAAGAGCGAACAACGACAATCACCGTCATTTGACCACAAACACACTTAATGACTTCAAAAATGCTGTTCCAGATAAAATATAGACAATTCGTCCTGTCAAAGCACAAAAACATCGCAATAACTCTCTTACACATACACAGGAAACAGCATTAAAAAAACAACTTTCGAGTAACTTAAGACAGAAAACTTGAACTGACCTCCTCCTAGGTACCGACCCACGAACCGCCCAGGTCCAGTTCCTACAGCCTAGACAAAACATTCGGTATTGCTACAATTACCTTGGTGCACGTCGCTGCTGTTTCGAAGGACCACAGCCTGCGGTCCAGGTCTGCAAGTGTCACAGCAGGTCATCATCTTCGCCCGGGCTACAGCTCAGTTACAGTGGCCGCTAACCTCCACTTACGGCTGAGTTACAGAAAGCAAGAACATCCGCTGAGCACAATCTCCCGTGCGTGCACGGACAGCCGGAGTGTCCGATAAAATAACCTCTCTTCCAGTCGAAAACATGTACTGCTTACATCATAGTCTCCGTGGACTAAGTGGGTCTAGACCCAGTTTCCAGCGGACTACTCCCTCTCATCTCCAGGTCCGGGTCCGGACCCACTTATGTCCTTCCTCTCTTTCGCCGTTCTATCTACAGACTGTATAAGGACTGTGTTTGAAACAGGTTTTCAGATGCATCTCTGTCCGACCAGAGGGAAGCCCCGTCCTGCTGGATCCTGGCCCATGTTTCTTGGGACTGTCTAAACCACTTCAGCCCTGATAGACATTACAACAAACCTCCGAACCACGGAACCTCACAACCTGAGAATCCTCGAACCTGATAGAGCCTAATCCGGTCCTGTGCTTCGAATCTCACTCCCCTGTCTCCGTCTCACTGACTGTGTTTTCTGGAATAATCCCGGGTCTAATCCCATGCTAAAACACGTATTCCTGATAAACACTCACGAACCATCGGGTCCAGATGGCATGTGAACGACAAGAAGACGCGACTCCAAAACCTCCGTGTCCGAGCCTTCGGCGATTTCTAGGTTCGTCCGCGGCTCCACTCGGTTACTCTCGGTTGCTCTCGGCTCTGGACGGGTTCTGGTCATAAAATTCCGGAGCGGCGTGTAGGAGTCCGGGGGTCTCCTTGTTGGAGGTGGTTCCGTGTGTCCGGTCTCGGTGGTCTGGGAGAGGACCGGGGACTGAGGGGCACTGGGAGCTGACTGGGACTGGAGCTGGGAAATGTAGTTTCAATAAATCCACGCCCTGGATTCACGGTGGTAAGGTCTGCGTCATTGTTACTACAACTCCCAGCAAGCACCGCGCTCTGCAATCGCTGAGGGGAAATTTGAGGTCCAGAGACCACGGAGAGTAACGGTGCTTTGGACCAGAGAGGGTCTAACTAGACACAGAACTGATCTTAGGTCTTCCACAGAGAACCGGGTCACCGCAGTATCTGTTCCAAAAACCAAATCAGAGAGCGTCGCAGCAAATGTTTTCTTTTTGACTCGTTAATATACTTTAAAGCTTTTTTTACAATGTTTTGATAATTATTTATTAACGTTGTGAATATTTTAATTGACTGAATTTTCCATACAGTCCTGGTGATTTGTTACTTCACCCACTCACGTCACACATTTCACTGTATAATAAAAAATTATTTTGTGTGTTTATTTAACGCTGTCAGTGTTTTGGGGGTGTACTTTCACTGGTGGCTTCTTCTTTTCCCTTCAGCTTGTCCCTTTTCTCAGGGGTTGCCACAGTGAGTCAACAATTTCCATCTCACCCTGTTCTCTGTATCCTCAACTCTAACTCCAACTACCTCCATGTCCTCCCTGACTGCATCCACAAATCTCCCCTTTGGCCTTCCTCTCCGTCTCCATGTAACCATTGTCCCTCCTCTCAACATGTCCAAATCATCTTAATCTAGCTTCTCTAGTTTTTTCT
Source organism: Paraplagusia blochii (assembly GCA_016785265.1). Lineage (NCBI taxonomy): Eukaryota > Metazoa > Chordata > Actinopteri > Pleuronectiformes > Cynoglossidae > Paraplagusia > Paraplagusia blochii. The sequence goes on from JAFBJS010022035.1 coordinate 29,835, forward strand.
CCAAATCTCCCTGTCTGTGTTGTCCCCCGATTACCTCGTTCCTGATCCTGTCCATCCTTGTCACCCCTAAAGAGAACCTCAGCATCTTTAACTCTGCCACCTCCAGCTCTGCCTCCTGTTTTCTACCTATTCCAAGTGTCTCTAAACCATGCATCACGGCTGGTCTCGCAACTGTCCTGTCAACCTTTCCCTTCACCTTAGCTGACACTCTTCTATCACAAATCACAAGTTGTTCCATCCTGCCTGTACTCTATTCTTCATCTCTCTTCACATTCTCCACTGCTCTGAACAGTTGAGCCTAAGTATCTAAACTACTGCACTTTATCCTCCTCTGCTCCTTGCAACCTTACCATTCCACTGTTCTCCCTTTTATTCACACACACATATACTCTGTCTTGCTACGACTGTCCCACATTCATTTTCTCTTGAGTGCTAACCTCCAACTCTCTAGGTTATCTTCTAGTTGTTGCCTACTCTCACTGCAGAGTACAATGTCATCATCATTGTCCATGGAATGGGCAATGTATATCCATAAATAAGTATAACTTAAGTCCAATATTCTTCCTTTTCCAATAATACCCAGAAAACAACTCTCTCTTATTCTGTTCTCTTTATTATGCAGGTTACACTATACATAACATTAAATTAAAATCAAGAGAAGTCAGACTGCTTTCGGAAATATAGGCAAACTCCTTTTCATTGTGATACACACCACGGCACAATACAAAATGTGACCCATCACAAAAGAGGGTAACTACACTTTTCATGATAGCATCAGGACTATTTAGCTCCACCTGCTCTCACTAGCCCTTGCATTTTAGGAGTTGTCTAAAAATGAACTTCTAAACGTAAAAAAACAATCTTTCATGGCATTAACTTTACTGTAAAGTTAAATGTGTTACAGTTCAAAAAACTTCACCATTACCACAGGATCTGACAAATAAAACCTGTTTACTCTTAATGTTTTAATTTTTTAAAGAAAAAGTGAAACAATTCACCTCATATTAAGACAATATGAGACTTTCACATATGCAAGTATGGTCCCTTTCCAATAGATCAGATAAGTAAGTCTCTGCTCTGACAAAATCTGCTTGGAATCATATGGGATCGCCCTAACCCTAACCCTATAGGAACCTTTGTTCATTCCTGTTTATGGAGTGTCTTCAGATAAATCTGCTGTCATCACGGCACTGCTAATTGGCATGGTGTTGAATTCAACAGATCACATGTAAATTCAGTGATTATCTTTCCATTTGCTGTCATCAATACTTCAATCTGACCAGAAGCAAGACATGTCATAGACCTGTTCAGCACTGGAAAAACAACTAATTTCCCCTATTTCCTAACAGTTGTGGTGACTGAGGAAATAACCGTTCACAGAGTGGCTGACAACTGTCTGTGACTAAAACACAGCAGGACAAACAGAAAGAAAAGGACACGAACTATGAAAGAGAACAAGTCTCATCTATATCACTAATGTGGGGCACTATTAGTGCAGTTTTATGGTCTGCACACTGATGATTAAAACATGCTAATAAAAATAGTAGAAACTTCTTTTTAGTGGGGAAGAAAATATTACTTATAACTTACTATGAAATTATTTCTTTTTTAACACCTGTTTTTAGAAAAAAATATATCTGAAAAAGAAATCAGATATAATAATTTCTTTTTAAAATTACAATACTACTGATTCTGATCTGATACGTGTTAGATTAAACAAACGGTGTTCACTTAACTTCAAACAGAATAAAGTGAAAATACATCTGGAAACCTCAACCCAAAGGTATCTGTCATTATTTGGACCAAAACAGGCTGTGGACTTACTAATCAGGTTTGGAGACCAAGAAAGGATGTACAGTAAGGTGTTGCTACTCCACGGAGATGCCTGCAGTTCTTCGTCATCACGGCACTTAAACTCTGGGTTGTTGCCTATATATTAACTTGATCAGTCATTAATCAGTTCAAATAATATCTCAAGATAAGCTGACCTGATGAACCACGTCCACTCTGGAGTGACTGTAACTGGAAAGGACTTCACGTGGGCAACAGAAGAAGAACTTCTTCCATCTTTGTGAAAGTCTGCGTAATTATTCTGGAGCAGCGGTTTAGCATTAACAACAACAGCATTCACACTCAACAGACCCTACAGGAAAATAACTAATATCACTAAAAATTAACAGTCGCAACAACATTTTAGCAGCACCACAACCACCAATGTCAATAACAGTGGCAACAGCAAAGGCTTCGGCTGCGGCAGCAGCAGCTCTATCAGGTTTAGCATTAGTAGTAACAGCAGCCGCTCTCGCAGCACTAAGTGGACCACAGACCAATTTTCCCATTTATGTTCCGTTCTCTTCTAGACCACTTGTCATAAATCACCGCATCACTCGCGTCCTGCAGCTACAGTGTCCTGGTTTTGGTTCAGACGACACGTCGCGCACACGCGTGGCCGCGGACGGGGACCGCCTCATCTCGACAACACAACAACTTGAGACACACCGTGGTGTCTCCAAGAACACCGAGCCTGATGTGAAACCCGAATCGTCTCGTTAGCTAGCGTTGCATGAGCTTCGGGCCAAACTTCGTTGGAGTTTTGTGTTGTGTTTTTGTTTTACCCCTGGTTGTCGGAATGCCTCCTTAAATGCCCCGCTGCCTGGAACGCCTTTGTTATTAGTGATCCAGGCTGTTGCAGCGTCTTACCTTCAGCTGCGAGCTTCTGCACTCTAATAACCTGCTCACACCAAGAACGTCTTGCAGCCTCCACATCAGACCTCTTCGGTGAACGAGACTCAGACTTTATGGGTCTAGATTCAGGGCCAGGTTCTAGCTCGTCCTCTCAAATTTTGCCTTATTTCCAGTTTGGGGTCTGCAGCAGCTGGACATGGGAATCGCGCTCCCTGGGTCCTAGCGCTGGCTTCTGCCAAACAGGAGAATAAGGGGGAGTATAAAAGAGCCTTCGCTGGCTTTCAGTCTCTCTGAACTTTGTTTTTGCTATCTCTTTTTAAGACCAGACGGTCAACAAAAGACAAAACTCAAATTACAAACCGATGAATAAATATAAATTCTACGTGTAACTACTTGCATACAGCAGTTCTAAGAAACTCTTTTGCCATTGCTTTAACCTCATAGTAAAAACATTTGGTTCATGTTCTAAAAATGTGAAATCTGTGGTAAAAAAAAAAAAAGAAATATGGGTATTCTTTAGTCAAAAAACACCTAACCCAAATTTTTCATTTTTGGTCATTCTTACCAGTCGGTTAACTCAGTGGCTCTGCATTTCAACCACAGGCCTTCAGTGACATCATCTTTTTGTGAGTATTTAACTGTGGCGGTCACCAAATACCGGTAGGTGCCGGTGTAGTAACATCTAAAACACTCCCACACTTATAAATACTAAATACTAGGTGTGTGAAGATTAATCGTTTTGGATGTGACCTACATGATCCGAGTGTAATGGTCCAAAAAGCCGCAATGATCAAAAATGCAGTAAACCGGTCCAATTGGTCAGATTTCTGTCCGTGAATCGGTTTCCTGCTGCAGGGCCCCGCCCACTAGAGCGGCGAGCCCATAGACACATATACATCTATTCACACATGTCTATGTAGGTTGTGTCACTTGCAGTGTGAGAACTGTGACATGAGCTGATTTGATTGAAGGGCAGGTATAGTGGGTATTACTCCGCTCTTAGCAACATACCAGACAACACAGGCGAAATATACAGAGTTTCTCATTTAAAATCGAAGGTTTGGACATCATTTGTTTTTTTCAAGAAGGATGCAAAGATAGATAAAAGTAACGCGATTTGCCAACTCTATAGAGCGACAATGGAATACACTGGGTCCAACAAACCTAAGCAATCACCCAGAGAGAGGGCAGAGTGGGACTGATGACTGGAATGACGCTGGCATTGCAGGCACGACCAGTAGTCAGAGGAGCGGAGAGAATAAAATACAAAAGGTTTTCCAGCAATAACTCGGAAAGGTCCAAGGCAATAACGAATCTATCACTCATTATATTACAAAACAATGTCCTGCGTGACACTCTGGTTACAGGAGTGCTGTCTTAAGCTAAACCTGTCTTAAACTGTAGGCATGTATTTTACTAAAATAAGTAGTAAGAGTCACCTGATCCTGATATCAATTATTTATCAATTAAGGCTAATGAACATGATCATCTACAGCGGCTTAAATCCTGCATTGATGGCATTAAGACGTGGATGACACATAACTTTTTAAACCTAAATTCTGATAAAACGGAGCTACTGGTTATGGGTCCAAAACTCGTGAGAGACTCTATTTCTGTCATAATAGCATCTGATAATAGCTTAACTTCTGCCACTAGCATCATCAAAAATCTGGGTGTTATTTTTGACCAGGACCTTTCTTTTAACTCCCACTTTAAAACATGTCTGTAAGACTGCCTACTTTCATCTTCGTAATATTAGGAAAGTTAGGCAGATACTTCTCTTAGATGCAGCTGAGAAGCTGGTCCATGCCTTTGTGTCTTCCAGGCTGGACTACTGCAAATCCATTGTTAGTTGGGTGCATGGCCGGGTCTCTGAGAATTCTACAGCTGACCCAGAACACAGCAGCCCTAGTTCTGACTAAAACTAGGCAGAGACACCATATTTCCCCCGTCCTCGCCTCTCTTCATCCCAGTACATTTCAGAATTCAGTTAAAAATCCTATTGCTAACTTAAAAGGCACTTCATGGTCTGGCACCTTTGTATCTAGTGGAGTTGATTAAACCCTATGAGCCCAATAGAACACTTTTTTCCTTAGGTGCAGGCCTTCTTGTGGTTCCACAGATTTCTAAATCTAGATTTGGAGCCAAAGCCTTCAGCTACCAAGCCCCTCTATTATGGAACCACCTGCCAGCCCCAGTCCGAGGGGCTGACAGTCTCTATTTTCAAGTCTAGATTAAAGACGTTCCTTTTTGACATTGCCCATGGTAGCCTGTAGTATCGGCCGTAGACGTGTAAAAAAAAAATTTCTCTTGCTGTCCTCTCTCTGTCCCTCTCTCTTTTCTTTCCTCTATTCCTTATTTCCTGTCTTATTTTCCTTATCACCTAAGGACTATATTTCGGCCGGGGACCTCATATCCCCGGAGTCTCTGTTCTCCCCCCCAGAATGCTATGGCCGTGGATTGGACTCATGACTTAGCCTCCACAACTTGGCCCAGCTAGGACCCTACAAGGGCTTTTAAGGAGCCTTTGGATAGTGAATAACCTTTTTGATAAATTAAATTTTGTCCTTAGTGCCCGCCTTTCCATCCTGTGTGAGGATCCCCTCCACTGTCAATCACCCTGAGGGGTTCTTCCTTTTTTCCCTGTCTGGGTTTTTTTAGGAGTTGTTCCTGGTCTATAAGGGCAGGGGGCTTTTTCCTGTTTTGTTTAATGTATCTTGTTAATTTTATATAATTGTTTCTAAAGTGCCTTGGGACAATGGTTGTTGTGATTTGGCACTTTAAACAAATAAAGTTGAAGTTGATATACTTGTTAATGGAGATAAAATTCAAATTGTCAATGAGCATAAATATCTTGAGTTAGTATTAGATTCACAGCTCTCCTATAAAGGCCATATTGACAAATTGTATAAAAAAACAAGTTAAATGCCATATGAAGCTGTAGAAATTTCTTAATTGTATAGAAAGTGTTTGCATATGCATCTTCTATTGTATATGCATTGTGTGCTTTTTGCCTTTTTGCTTCGTGGAAAGGGTACTACAGATCAATCAATAAAATTTTATTTACATAGCCCACATTTACAAATCAAATTTGTCACATAGGGCTTTACAGGGCTTTACTTAACTGGCAAGGGAGACACCATGATCACGAAGGTGGTTCACCCAGGGCCACCCAATTCTCCCTGTGAATTCCCCAAATGTGGGAATCTCAACTGCATTATTTCTGGTAGTGGGGGGATGCGTCTGCGCTCTCCCCTGATTTTTTGGGGATGGGGGGTGGGTGGATTGGTAACCTAATGTTTAAGGAAGCGGACTCGGGTTCGCAAGGCCCCCGGTTCGAATCCCCGCCAAGTTACTGCTGAGGTGCCCTGAGCATGGTCCCCCACACACTGCTCCTCAGCACTGACCCAGCCAGCAGCCCCTTGCTCACTACGGTGATGGGTGAAACGCAGAGGCATAATTTCTTGAAGGATAATAATATAGTTCTAATTATTATTATTATTACAGTGTTGGTAACATCCTCTGTCCTTAGACCCTCAGCCAGGGTAAGGAAAAACTACCGAGGGAAAAAAAACTTTTAACAGGGAAAAACCTTAGGAAGAACCACGGGAGAGGGATCCACTCCCTGGACGGACAGACAGTGCAATAGATGTTACCACAGCATCATACAATAAAATAAGACAATTACAAAGATACAACACATAGTCAAATTTGATATGCTTGAAATGAGGCTATGATCCTGGTCCTCCTAGACCTGGTTTTCCTAGTCCTGGCAACGACATTCATCAGCAACAACAGGAATAGGAAAGAAAAACAGAAAAATATGGTGGTTTAAAACTTCATTTCAAAAGATTGAGGGAGAGGTGTGGAGTAGAGAGTGAGACAGGGAGGAGGGTGCTCAGACTACGTGCTCATTCTAAATGCATGATGTGAGAGCCCCCCCAGCATTTAAAACCTATAGCAGCTTGGTGAAAAGATGAAAACTAACCTTTTGTTAATTCTTTCTTATTTAACCTTGTGTTTATGAAATAGCTTTTTCCCCCTTTAAATAAACTAAACTAAAACTAAAAAAGACTGGCAGCTGTATAGTGTTGTTGAAAGCGGAGTTGCAATTTTTTTTCAAGATTTAAAAAAACTAATCTAACTTATCTGAATCAGATCAAATTGGATCGTTTATATTATTTATGAATCATTCCTGAATCGGATCGTAGCCTGTGAATCAAGATATGAATCGGATCATTATGTGAGCGAAGAGTCACACCCCTAATAAATACACACCACTTTTTTCATTTAACGTTGTTACAAACTATTCAATAACTAATAAACATGACAAAAACCTTCCAAATACAGATAAAATGTTTGCGCTCACCAACGTATTATTTAAAAATAAAATCCAGCCTTCTTTCCTTCTTCAAAAACAGGTCAACGACTCTGTCAAACAATTTACCATTGCGTTTCAGGTGCATCACCGTGTCTTTTTCTATTGACATGGAGGCAAATGCTGAGAGCCGCGTCTGTCCAATGGTATTTCTAGCATACGTTTTTAGACGCTTCAACGCAAAGAATGATCGTTCAACTGCGGCAGTGGACACTGGGATGGTTACAGCCAAACACGCCAATGTGTAAAGTTGCCCAAAAGTCTGACTTAAAATGTTCCCTGTATTTGTGAAAGTGCTGGGCGTCGAGGAAGGAGAGAAACATCAACACGTTGTAGTCCTGAAATCGATTCCGTAAATCGATTCCGTATCTGGGATTGTCCATCATAATACAAAACAGTTTGCTACAATAATAATAATCTTCTGTGCACAGCTGGAAAACGTGAGAATCGCAACGTTTCTTCATATATTTTGCTAAATTTTGTCTTTGCCTGCTCAACCGTATGACAAAACTCGTTCACCCTTGCCATGCAGAATTGTACATCCACATTTGTTTTCTGTAGTATTGCAAAAAGGACATCAGCATGTTCATAAATCCAATTGAATGCGTTGAGAAAAAACAAAAACAAAAATCCAAATCTTTCAGACGTGCATTAAATCCACCTACAAAAAGCACATCGTCTTCATCATACTCTTCGTGGTGTTCTAATACATGATCAAATACCAGTCGCTTGCAGATTTCATCCAGGAGCTGCGTGCGCTTCGGAGATATTGACAAGAAAGCATCGAGCCCATTTAAATTGGTAAAAAAAACTTGCACTCTTGTGGAAGTTTTGAGGCCCCTTGAATTAACAAGATGCGCGATTTGCGCGATGTGCAAAATAGTGAATGAATAGGGCCGTGGGTGTCTTCTCCTTCACTTAACTTTGCACTACGTTTAGTCCCGATGCCATCACCGCACTTTTGATCCCCGCTTTTATTTCGTCTCACATCACTTCAGGTGGTACTGTCAGTCTGAGTCGTATTCAGTAAGGAAATAAAGAAGTTCCACGTAGTTACCTTTATTTAAGGACTGGGAGCTTTCATCGTGTCCCGGGAATGAAAGTATGGTGCAAGCCACAATCTGTCTGTAGCTAGCAAATATCCCAGTTGAATATAAATATGAATATATTTTATATATTTTGGGTTTTTTATGTATTTATGTATTTTGGGTTGGGTTTTTGGACTTTTTTCTCATTTTTCGTCTTCTTTTTTATAATTTAGTTGGGGTTCAAACTATGCCTTTTCATCTCGCATTTATGAAGGGAATGCGTTTATACGACAATTATTTTTTTATGCACTGAGGTCAGCTTATCAGATTCAGAATAATGATTTGGTAGCAGTGGCCATAGCTTAACAATTGACTGAAAAAGCTATGACCACTGTTAATTTAACAATTCGTTGTTCAAATTTATGCTAGTAAACATAGTACTTATTTTAATTCATGCAATAACTCAGTATATCTAAGGCGGATATTGTGAACATCATAAACATTAATGGAAAAACCTGAGTACGTTAAAAAACTTACGGTTGAGGTAACACATCAACAAATAAGATTAAAAATAGATAAGATCTAAAGAAAAAACGCTTGAAAGGCCGTAGCCTAGAACCTTTAAGTATATAAACTCCTTTGTTACCATTACGTAGACGCATGGTTCCATAGTGTAGCGGTTATCACGTCTGCTTTACACGCAGAAGGTCCTGGGTTCGAGCCCCAGTGGAACCAATTTTTTTTCGTACAACTTCTGTTGTGCTCTATTAACTGACAGATTACAACTTTACAAGTTCCTTTAATACAATGCATACGTTATAAACTAAATAAATGAATGACAAACTACCTAAAATGTGGGGTAAGAAAATATAATGTACAGTGTATTATATTATAACAAAAATGGTTAAGTAGTTATAATCTTGACATGTTTAATTATAGTTATTGATACATTTATGATGATGTTGAACAATGCCGAGATAATAATATTGCTGTATAATCGAGCTGGGTCCGACGGATCATGATGAAACAAATACACTGGATAGATAAGGGTTAAAACAGGCACGTATAATAATAATATGTAATAATATGGACATCGACAAAACGTTACACCTTTGTATTGTTAATATTCACTGTTATACCTATATGTAACGGAAATGTCATGTTCTTATTTCCTTGTGCCACATTGTTCTCAGTCCCCAAAATGGCGAACGTATCTGCCGCCTCAGCCGCTGCCGCAGCTGCAGCCGCTGCTGCTGCTAGCAGAGATCCTGCTGTGGACCGGTCACTGCGTTCGGTATTCGGTAAGCATGTGTTTTTTTACTAAGTCTCAGAAAGTAATCTGTTGCCAAAATTCGAGCATTACTACAAATGTAAAAACGAGTGACTAATTTAGCCTGTTTGCTAACTTTAGCGTTGACACGAGAACAGCGAGGGGGCTCTGGGAGAAGAAATGTTATATTCTTGGTGTTAATTATAATTGTTGTCCCGTTTATTGCGTGATAGTGGGCAATATTCCATATGAAGCCACTGAAGAGCAGTTGAAGGACATCTTTTCTGAAGTTGGACTTGTGGTCAGCTTCAGGTGAGTCACACAAATTTATTCTGTGAATTTAGTCTGTTCAAAAATATTTAATGATCTAAAATTAGGAAAAAACACAAAACATATAAATCAGTTGTCTAATAGCAAGCAGTACGCAGCACGGCCTATAGTAACTATGTTATTATAATTATGTATGCAATGATTAACAATAAGAAGGTAAGCAGGAAAGCAAACACTTGTCATTATGATCCAACATGTATGTTTAATTTTATTAAATGCTATTTGTTGAGTAGGGCTGGGTAAAAAAAAAAAATCGATTAATCGATGTTAATCGTTTTTTTTTTTTTCTTTATTAATAGGATGATATCGATTTATAAATCCAAAAATCGATCTTTTTTTTTTCCTTCTTTTCCCAACAACTTTACGTGAGCTCATGCCCCACAGGTGATTATGTATTTACGTGGTTACGTAAAACAAATGTAAAAACAACATGGCACTAAAATCTAA
>JAFBJS010022126.1:0-10528 GCA_016785265.1 Paraplagusia blochii
ATAAGTAGGAGCCGGGTGCACAGGAGGGGGAGATTGAGAGACTGAGAGACTGAGATGCCAAGCCCGCTGAACCAGACCGTGCTGTGTGTGTGTGTGTGTGTATGTGTGTGTCCGACCGCCGGGCCACTATTGGATTGTTACCAATAAACCTGTGTTTGGAACCTCTAATCTGAGTGATTGGTGTTCAGAGGACTCACAGACTACCACAAGGTAACATTATAATAAAACGTTTTTAATATTTTAATATTGTCTTTTTGTCTCTTGTAGTTGTTATGCTGCAAAAATACAATTATCTTTCCAAGCCACACCGAGCGTAATTGCATTTCTTAAATGTATGTATTTAATGTAAGTGTATTATTGTGTGCAATGGTTCAGAAGAAGTTCCATTCACCCTCAGTTTTGAAGCGAGCATATAAAAATGTCCAGGGGTGTTTTCACGGTATGCACAGTTGTGGAGCGTGCATACGAAGACTGCCGAGCCAAGCACTCTTCCCACTCCCCACTGTCATGGCAAAGGAGTAAAGAGCGGGCAGGGGGTTCAGTAATATTACCTTTAATTTTTATTTTCAGCACAGTAATGTGTTTAAATATCATGCCTCAACACTATGAACAAAGAAAACTGCAATAAAAGACAGAAGTTGATCGTCATACTCATAATCACGTTGACGATAAAGTTTTTATTTACATTTATTTACTTGAGATCTACATTCGTGCAAAGGTAAAAAAACAAAACTATAAAGGTAAAGGTAAAAAAAAAAACATACTGTGATACCTTCATTTTAGATACCAAAAAATATTTGCGGCTAACAGTGCTTTCTTTTACATGGGAACTGGCGCAAAATGGCTCTTTGGGTGTAAAAGTTTGCCGACCCCTGCCAATACCTGTAAATCCCCAGCAGTTGAACCGTATGTAACCTTTACTACTCTTGTGATGGTTAGATGAAGCCTCATGAGGGTTCATGTCTCAAAGCTTCATGTGCTCTCGACACTAACTACTGGCCAAGTGTATAATCACAGGCGACTCTATGTGAGGCACATAATGTGTGATGCATTGATATTTTTATGTCTGTTTGGAATGATGATGAATTACAAAAGCTGTATGACCAAATTGTTTCTGTACATAAATTATCACATATGTCTGTAATAAAATTTTGCAATGTATTCTGTGTTTGTTAATTTTCCATCAATTTCCATCAGATCTTCATCCGCTTATCCGGAGCCGGGACACGGGGCAACATTCGGAGGAGGGATACCCAAACTTTCCTCTCCCTAGACATTTCCTCCAGCTTATCTGGGGGGATCCCAAGGCGTTCCCAGGCCAGCCAGGCAACATAGTCGCTCCATTGCGTCCTAGGTCTTCCTCTGGGTCTCCTCCCAGCGGGACATTACCCAAACACCTCCCATGGGAGGCGTCCAGGGGGGGCATATGATGTAGATGGCCAAGCCACCTCAACTGACTCCTTTCGATGTGGACAGTGGTGGTAGCAAAAACTTAGGTTTGGGAAATGTCCAGAGAGGTCATGGAGGAGGATTATCAGTTGGCCTTGAAGAAATTCTAGCAAACTGTACGGCGCCTCAGAAGGGGGAAGCAGCCTGTCCATACTGTTTACAGTGATCCCCACTGTAAACAATATGAGCTGTTGACCTCTATGGGGAATGTTGTCGGGCGTTAGAAGGAATACTTCGAGGATCTTCTAAATCCCACTGACATGTCTTCGGAGGAGGAGGGAGAGACAGGGTGCTCAGTGGATGATTCACCCATCTCCTGTGGTTAAGTCACTTAGGCAGTTACTTGTAGTCTCTAGATGTTGTTGGACTGTCTTGGCTGACACGTCTCTGTAACACCACGTGACAAAATGGTTTTTCTTGGGATCATTTTCATGAGTGAGGGAAGGATGGAACGAGAGATGATAGGCGGATCAGGGCAGCGACTGCAGTAATGTGCTCGCTGTATCGGTCCGTCATGGTGAAGGAGCTAAGCCAAAAGGCAAAGCTCTCAAATTACTGGTCAATCTATGTTCCCACTCTCACCTATGGACAAGCACTTTGAGTCATGACTGAAAGAACACAATCCTGGATACAAGTGGCGAAAATGAGCTTTCTCAGCAGGGTGGCATGGTGCTCCCTTAAGTAACATGAGAAGCTCTGTTACCCGGGAGGAGCTCGGAGTAGTGCCATTGCTTCTCTACTTTGAGAGGATCAGTTGAGGTGGCTTGGTCATTTACATTGGATGCCCTCTGGACGTCTCCCACGGGGGTGTTTGGGTCATGTCCCACTGGGAGGAGACCCAAAGGAAGACCTAGGACACGCTGGAGTGACTATGTTGCCCAGCTGGCCTGGGAACGCCTTGGGATCCTCCCAGATGAGCTGGAGGAAGTGTCTGGGGAGAGGGAAGTCTGGGTATCCCTTCTCCGAATGCCCCCGCGACCCGGCTACAGACAAGCAGATGAAGATAGATAGATAAATGGATGGATGGATGGATGGATAGATGGATGGATGGAAAAAATCATAGGACCGTTTCAGACAAAATTGTGAAAAAAAAATGTTAAATAAAAATAAATCATATTTTCTGATATTTTCCAAAACTATCTATATGAATGGCAGTCACCATAATTTTCCAGTCACAAAGCATTAGAGTAAAATTCAAATTTTTTGAATGAACCCCCCAATGATAAAAGTTAATTTCAGGCTTTCAAATCAGATCAGGCTTTTCTACAGCGCGCCAGGACAATACCAAAACACGCTGTTTCTAACGAGTGCAAATCATAAGTAAGCCATTGAGAGTCAACGTTTGGAACAACAAACTTAATACTGTACTTAGAAAGGAAGCACCGTTTTGTGAGTGAAACACTTCTCCAAGTTGGCAGGACTTTTCTGATTCAGCGCTGCCAGAGTTGTTTGAGAGCCTTTCAAGACATTTACGCAAACTGCTTGACGCCACCAAGTAGTTTTACCATGGACATTTGGACTTCAAACGTGAGCTCAGTGTCAACGTTGAGCCTGACACCTCAATGGCTGGATGATGATTTTGAGCTATATCAAGTTCATCTCCACTGTGTTGTGTGTTGACAGTAAAAATCAGCTCAGGGGCCACTGTTAAAACTATTCATTATTTTTGATGTTTATTCTCAACCCAAGCGAATATGATGTCTATGTATGATTCTTATTATTTCTTAGATTGAATATCGGTATCAGAAAAATCGGTTTTGGCAGGTCAGACCACCAAAAACCAGAAATCGGCATTTCACCTTTTTTATATTTTTTAAAAAACAATATTTCCATCAAAAATACTATGCTGATTAATATTAGTTTAACTCTATTCATTTTACTCATTTAATAAATATGAATATTAATATTAACCGGCTGCCGATTATTGGACTATGTGGCTCAGATAAGGAGGAAAGAGAAGAGTTGTATATAATTGAGGTTTAAAGAGGGCTGTATTTTATTTCCATACTAAGGTCTGAAATCACAGAAGTCTTTAATGTCCATCCCATTTTGTTTTTTTTTTCTTGAACACTCAAATTAAAAAATAGCACCAAAAATCTGTATACGTATTGCTTGTATTTCTATAATTTAATCAAGGCAACAAAACATAAAACAGTAATATTGTAATGGAGGTTAAACTTGAAGCACCAAATATTGTACAGCAGTGTGTTCACATGGTGTATCACTCTCTCCAGGATGTGCTTCAAGGAAAATTAACATTTATTTATTAATGCTCGTGCTCATAGTCTTTAGTTATTTGAATAATAAGTTATATAGCTAATATACTGAGAGCCTATGTTGCCTTCATATTAGTTTGATATAAGGCTTTTTTAAATTTTCTGTGGCTCCCAACAGATGTGGTTTCTGTTTTTTTTGGGCCAATATGGCTCTTTGAACATTTTGGCTTGCTGACCCCTGCTCTAGGTCCAAACGCCAAACAACTTTTAGAAACCTGAAGCAGATTGTACTGGTCATACATCTTACTTAAGCAGGGTGATTCCCATCATCACTCAGGTTGTTAACCTCTCCTTCCAAACAGCACATGTTCCACCTGCCCTAAAAACCGCTGTAATTCGCCCTCTCCTGAAGAAAACCTCCCTGGATCCAGACAATCTTACAAACTACAGACCTATTTCAAATCTCCCTTTCCTATCCAAAATACTGGAAAAGACAGTTGCTACACAGCTCCAGGACCACCTCACAGACAACAACCTCTTTGAAAACTTCCAGTCAGGTTTCCGGACAGGCCACAGCACCGTAACAGCTCTCCTTAGGGTGACAAATGACATTTTAATGAATGCTGATTCAGGGTCGCCATCACTATTTATCCTTCTAGACTTAACAACTGCATTCAACACTGTCGACCACACTATCCTCCTCGAGCATCTCCACAAGACGGTAGGACTGACAGACCACGCACTACAATGGCTCAAGTCCTACCTTTCCGATAGGACTGAACGTGTCCTACTCGGAGAATGTGAGTCAAGGCCACTCCAAGTCAACTGTGGTGTCCCCCAGGGGTCTGTCCTTGGTCCCATCCTCTTCACCATTTACATCCTTCCTCTCGGTCAAGTCATTAGAAAACATGTACTGTCTTTTCACCGCTACGCCGATGACATTCAACTATACATAAAAGCATCACAAACCTCACCTGCAGACCTGTCATTCGTCATTCCCTGTCTCGAAGACATCAAGACCTGGATGACCAACAACTCCCTTCAATTAAACAGTAATACAACTGAAGCTTTTATCATCAGCACCCTCATCAGGTAAGGCCCACATCCATAACCCATCCTCATCTGACTTTCACTGACCACATTAAACACCTCTGTAAAATCTCTTTTCTCCATCTTCGCAATATTTCAAGACTCCGTCCCACTCTATCCCACCAAGCAGCAGAACAACTGATCCATGCCTTCATCACCTCCAGACTGGACTACTCCAACTGACTCTTCTCCGTTACCTGGAAAAAACATCCAAAAACTACAATACATTCAAAACAGTGCTGCCATGGTCCTGATGAGAGTCCGTAAATATGAACACATCACCCCCATCCTGCAGTCGCATCACTGGCTCCCCATTTCATCCCAGATCAACTTCAAAATTCTTCTGCTATCCCACAAATGCATCTATGGAGATGCACCTATCTACCTCCAAGACCTTATCGCCCTACAGTTCACCACTCGCACCCTTGTATCTACTGACACCCATCTCCTCCAGGTTCCAAAGACCAGGCTCTCCACAATGGGATCCGGGGCCTTTTGTGCTGCTCCACGCCTGTGGAACAGCCTTCCACCTCACTTAAAAGCCACCCAAGACACTGACTGTTTAAAAAAAAGACCTAAAATCCTTTTTATTCCAGGACACATACAGCTGATGTTAGCCACAGTCCCAATTACAGTGATTTTATTGTATATGTTTTTATGTCTGTAGCATTTTGAGAATGGAAAGTGCATTTTAAATAAAATGTATTATTAGTAGTAGTATCTGTTGCGCTTAACATTGGACTCTAAGTAACTAAACGGTGCTGCTTGTAACCCCAATGTTCTCCCTTTTATTCATACACATGCGCTCTGTCCTACTTCGACTGGCCTTCATTCCTCTTCTTTCAAGTGCAAACCTCCACATTTCAATGTTATCTTCTAGGTGCTGCCTACTCTCAATAATTTCCTCAACTCATCAGACATCTTGCTACTCTCTAAAATACTGTTAAATAACCTAGTCAGAAAATCTACTTCATCTTGCACTAGACTTGGGGTGACTAACCAGGCCCAGAAAGAGCCGCAGTGGCTGCAGGTTTTCATTCCAAACAAGCAGCAGCACACCTGAGTTGAGGGTTTTAATCAACTGATCTCAGTCAACAGGCAGCTGATTGGTCAAATTGTGTGTTCTTGGTTGGTTGGAACAAAAACCTACAGCCACAGCTCTTTCTGGACCTGGTTAGCCACCTCTGCACTAGACATTATACCTTCACTGGTATGTTATCAGGACTGCCTTTCCGCTCTTAATCCTGTACAGAGCGTTTCTAACTTAATCTTTCTTAATCTGCTGCACCTTCTTCCTTTTAGCATCTGGCTCCCCATTCCAACTATCCCTTTCATTTTCTTAATTTAGCAACCCCTCAAAATCCTCCTTAAATCTTCTTAGCACACGACATGACTACATTTCCCTACCGGGATCCTCTCTCCATGGGCAAGTTGTCCTCATCTAGATCCAGATCTTGAAACCCTTGAGCCTTTTCCTCTTCCGGGATTGAGTTAAGCAACTTCCTGCTGTTGCTTGACCACTTTGTCAGCCGGAATCCTCCCTTTGCCAACATGCTTCTCAACTCAGCACACAGTGTGATGGCTGAATTTTCATCAGAAACCGACTTAAGACAATCGTCGAGTGTTTTAGCCGTCTCTTGTCCATATTCTTCAGCGAAATATGTTGCACATTTCTGGAGCGCAAAGGTGGCGACACTTGGCGATGATGTTGCACCGAAGATCCTGCTTATAGTTGCCATCAGGCCACCATTGGAATCTAAGGAGATCTGTGTCATGACTACTCACTTTGACTTGGTGGAACATGGCCACGTCTGCCACAGCCTCCTGGTGGAACCTCATAAGGACCCCCACCAGCGAGCTTGTAAGATCTGGACCTTTTGGAGCTGCAGGTTCAATGACGTTGCATGGAAGCTTGCACCACAGTCAAACACAACTCGCAACTTCTGCTTGGTAGGATGTCTGACTCCGTGGTGAGGCAAATACCACGTCCGCCCCTCAGTAGGTTCACACTCGTCACCTTCAAGCTTCACAGCATAACCTTTCTTGAGCATGTCATCAATGAACGCCACATATTCTCCATGAAACTTGTCATCCTTTGAGAACCTCTTCCGTAAGTTAAGTGCACGTTGCTCCGCAACTGCTTTATTGTTCGGCAAACACAAATGTTTTTTCTTCACAGGAAGACAAATGTTGTAATGACCGTCCGTTTGAGTGTAGCAGACTGTGATACCATTCTGATAAACTGATGGTCCTCCTTAGTCATCAGCATCAGGAAAGTCCTGCTTTAATTGTAGCTGCCAAAGTTCTTCAAGCTTGGTTACTGAAATTCTGTTCGCGGTAATTCCTGTCCGTGTGTTTTCCTCCACTGTGTCACTTCCACAAGGCATGTGTTCACGACTGATTCATGTCCCATAGTTCGCAATGAGATGCTTACATTGCGTCCATTCATATTCAGTTGGTTTATCAGTGACTCTGTAGTGAAAGTAGCTGAGCTACCGAGATCCAAAAACGCATAGGTTGTCACTGTCTTGGTTCCCTTTTTTGCCTTGACACACACTGGAACAATGGAAAGAACGCAATCGTCTTTACCGGCCCCTGTGACTCCAAAGGCTTCAGCTGTTTGTACAAGGGCACTTGAAACAGATTGCTGATCACAACGGTCATTTCCAATGTGTGTTCTCTTGTGTCTTAATTTGCAAAGTGCAATGATGTGGGATGCGGTTTGGAGCATTCTTCACATTGAAGCTTCTGTTTGCAGCTGTTACTCATATGACCGTGCTTTAAATATGCAAAACACAGACCTTTTCTCCTCAAGAAACCAACCTTATCTTTATGTTGCTTGCTCTTGAATTTCTTGCAAACTGAAAGACTGTGTTGCTCCCCATTACAATAAACACAAAGTTTGCTGAAACCATCAACTGGGACGGGTTGAGTTTTTGCTGCTGTTTGTTTTTCATTTTCTGTCTTGGGGGGCACGACCACTGTGGTGAACACTTTCCTTGATTTGAATGCCTCTGCGTATTGTGGTTTTTGTTTTGGTTTTACAGGCTCTTTCATGTTTATTGCGTTTTCTTTTAGGTTTCCATAGATTGGATGCAAAAGATACTTAACTTTCTTATTCACAAAGTCGTTATACTTGACTCTTTTCTTTGTTCTTTCTTGCTGGTCGCAAGCAGACTTCCTCCAGGTTTCCTTGAGCTTGTATGGACGTTTATTTGCCAGTGCCTTTATATTAACTATGTTGTCCAAGTCTTCCATGTAGCTAATATCTGTCATTGTGTTAGAGCAGCCTGTTAGGAATAGTGCAAAGGATTGAAGGGATGCACCATCTTCTGGCTGGATTTTGGGCCAGTCCAAAGCTTCCTTTATGTACGCTTCCGCTATCTTGAAGTCGTCACCAAAGAACTCTTTCAACATTTGTTTTGCTTTAGCATATCCTGCTGAAGACTCCATGTGCATACAGCTCTTAACCAACTCGTGTGGTTGTCCACTTGTGTACTGTAGCAAAAATTGAAGACGATCACGATCGTCACTTGTGCGGCCTTCAATGCCGTGTTCAATGGCTCTAATAAAGGATTTGTATTCCAATGGGTCTCCTTTAAATGTTGGGATGACGAGATCAGGAAGTAGCGATGCTTTGTGACTCCTCACTAGATACTCTGTGACATTGACTTGTTGAGAGATGGCTTGGCAAAGCCCATCAAGTACTGGTTCCTGTGGCTCCTTAATGTCAGTCTTTGGCACAGTCGTGGCCAACTGAGCAGTTGCTGCTGAAATATTTTGTTTAACCTTGGGTGCTGATAAAGTGCGTCTTGCTGGTGGTTGAATAGTGAATTTTGTGTCTATTTGACTGCCATCATCAGCCTTTACTGTGCTACCATCTAGTTGTGTTGTGACCTCCATTTTAGCATCAGACTCAGCCAGTGTTTGCATAGCATGCATTCTAGCTTTTATTGAAGCTTCCATTCTTTTTTGTTGGGCTTCCAACTCTGCTCTAAGTTGAGCCTCCCTGCATCTTTTTTCTGCATGCCAATCTGCTTCTTGCTGTTCTATGGCCAGTTACTCCTGTAAAGCTGCAGCCTTTGCTCTTAATGATGCTTGTTCCATTTCCACCTTTAATCTGATTGAAGACGTTGATGAACATGAGCTTCCACTCTGTGATATGGCTTTACTTTGACCACTAGTGCTCACTACTGTTAATGTGGACCTACTGTCTGAAGGTTTAACTTGCCTGTCACACTCTTCAGCCTGCTCAACACGCTGCAAAACCTCCTTCATCTATTCCTCACAATTCCAGAAAAATTCATCCATTAATTTATTCTTTGGATCAAACCAGTTCCTTTGATCCCCGCAAATTCCTCCTCATTCATTAATTTCTGAAGGTCAAAATTAAGCTCCAAAAATTCCTGATGTAAGCCACTGAAGTCAACACGGAGCTTATTTTTTACAGTGTCAACTTTAGCATCATCTTCCATTAATTGTTCAATCCCAATCAGTCCCACTTCGTTGTTAAGCCCAACAACAATTCCTTTTTTTTTTTTTTTTTTTAACTCACCTGTTAGGCGAGTGCTCTCATTCAGCGTCAATTAACGATCCAGCGTCAGGCAGCTTGTAACTTTTTTTTTTTTTTTGTTTAAAGTCTTCGTGACAATTCCTTCCTTTATCCACCGTGTTTGTCAGGCAAGTCGTTCCATAAATCCACGAAGAGCAAGTTTTTTGACTGATGTAGATTCCTTATTAGTAAAGCCACGAGCTTGACGCTCTCCTATCTTGTCTTCCACATGAACGAACAAAAAACTCCACACGATTCCTTGATTTCCTTTTAATGTTTACTCCAATCAAAATTAAGGCAATACAATAATCCAGAGAGATGAAAAATAAAAAAAAATGCAAAATCCAAAAACAGCTAAATGCAGAGTCTCAAGTTAAATCAAAGAGCAGATAGAGAGAGAGAGGTCAAAAAACTGTGTGGCTCAACTCCATGACATGGACCTGACTGACCGTTTTGTGTCAACCACGCCCACCCACTGCTCCGCATTAAAGTTACATGTGTGGTTCTTAAACCAACAAACATCCACACATATTATTATTAATGGATATGAATTAAGTACTTACTTATTTATATGAACTGTTCACCTGTAAATAATGTAAATAACATATTTTTATCATAAAGAGCAACAATCTTTTTCACATATCAACCTAAATTATTATTCAAACATATATCACACAACAAATAGCATTTAGGCTCCTACAATGACGACCAGACACTGCAGGAAGGGGAGACAGATCAACCTGGCAGAAAAACAAAACAAGACAGTGTGTTGTTTAATGAATTCAATCATAAACGTTATAGAATCCACAATGAGCTTGTGCTCAACTTTATTGAACGAGCATAATGATAACCGTGTTACATGTTCAGTGTCCCTGGTTCTACTAGCTTACTCATGCAGTTGACCTTGTATTTACTTACATCGGTAGGTCTACCTTGTGGCTGTCTCTTATACACATCTAGATGTGCCCCCTTCTCAGGATCTAATAACACTGATACTTACTTTAAACATAAATCCACGTACTGATATTCACTTTAAACATTGCTCAGCACACAAATACTTTTTTTTTTTTTTTATTTAACAGTGAACCAATATTCAGTCCATACACTTACAAATCCACTCTATCAGGTCTTTTTGTCTGGCGCCCAGATCTTCTCAGGACAGGTAATTGAACATTGCTTGTGTCCTCCTGTGAATGTCCATCAGTGTCATCATTTGATGCTG
>JAFBJS010022247.1:0-13013 GCA_016785265.1 Paraplagusia blochii
TTTTTTCATTGTGTACAGTTATATTTTGAAATTCTGTCATTGTGACTTTAAACAATAATTCTTCTGTGTCTTAACCAGAATGAACCACAACAGAAGAAAAATAACATTGAATGTCCTGATTTTATTCATTCGTCTTCTACTGATTAATATGATTTGGTGCTGGTGCTGCAGAGAATATAATTGTTATTATGTTTTATAACTGTATTGATTCAAAACTGTGTTAGCAGCAGATGCTAAGCTATGGAGCTAAAAGCAAACGAATCCAACAAGGAGTCGAAGTTTTATCATCATCATTTTGTAGTTTTTTATAGGTGATAACTAGGAGTTATTCCTGCAGTTCATAACTTTAACTCGTACTCTAACTCTAACATCCATACTAACCTATAACTAGCACTAACTCTAACCCTTTGTTCCCTGTATGTCTGCCATATTCTGTCCATAGGAAGTGGCTGTAGACGTTCAGTTTTATAATAAAAATCTACAAATCAAAAAATCTACAAAACGAGGATTTTTATGCAATGTTTTTTATAAAATTTGACTTGAACATTTTCTTTATTTGTTTCTTTCATGTCATCTTATTTTTCCCTAATAAGGTCAGACTTATTAATATTGACTAATTCTATTAATATTAATATTTTCTAATTCTCTAATATTAACTCATGTACCTGCTCAGCCACGTGTCGACACAGTGTCATGTTCTGTTTGTGCAAACAGAGGAGCGGGGACATTTCCCTGATAGTGTTGGACCAGGGCCAATCAGACAGGCAGGCAGACAGACAGGCAGACAGGCAGACAGGCAGACAGACAGATTGATAGATTTTAAGTTAGATCCCTGTTTCCTGCAAGATATTTATGATATACGTATATTTTGTATTCATTTATATATGTATATATATATATGTATATGTATATATATATATATACATATATATATTATTACATTAAGACTAAAACATTTTATTGCATCATTATCTCCACAATAAAACCTCTTTGAGTGTCTGTTACCAGCCACACGGTCTTCTTTGACCCAATGGGCCACATGAACCTGGTCCAGGTTCTGGTCTGAACGGGAGTTGGCAAATGTTGGCTGAGATCGGCCTGTAGGGGGCGACCAGCGTCTCCCCCAGAGAGCAGAGAGCGGCAGGTGTCCGCTGAGGAGGCAGAATTCCGCCTCTAGGGGTCGATGTTGACAAGTAAACACTGCTCCACTGTATTGACCTGCTGCTGTGGAGGGAAGGAGACTAAATAGATCTGCTGTGACGTCATCATCAAGATGGTTAAAACAACCTGTTACACAATATAGATTATTTTATGTACTTTTCTTAAGAAATAGTAAAACCTACCATACTATACTGGCCAATATTAAATTACATTTCTATGAGACACATTTGTCAATATTTGCTCAACAGTTTGGATAAAACTCATGCTTTGCTATAGGGTTGAAGTTGGACCTTTATTATTATTATAGGTTCACAAATACTTAATTAATTTTACTAACTTAATTTTTACAAAACATTTTGTATTTGACAGCAATTAACCATTTTACTAGTACTGTCAGTACTTTCTCTCTAAAGGCACTGACTGACCTGAGAACAGCTTCACACAACATTCACACAACATTGTTGTGGAAAGAATATTGAAATAAGAAATAATGAAGTAAAAGTCAGTAACAATCCTGAGGATTTATTCAGGATCTTGACCTCAACCTGCTTCACTGCACAGAAGAGAACGCAGATACTGTACGGAGGAGAAAACCAGTCAACCACTAGGGGCAGCGTGGTAGAACTGACAGAGCAAATTGACCACGACTGACAAGACAGTTCCTGGTCCATACACACTGTCGTCGTCACCTTTTCTTTTCCTTGACAGAATATGGAAAACAAAGTCAGAGAAAGAAGTTTTGTTTCCTGAATATTATTCTCCTTGTGTATCCACACACCTCCTTCTTCTGACTTCTTCTTCATCACTGTCTTTATTTTCATAACAGTCCTGTCCATTTGGAGCAGGAGTCAAACATGTTGTTTATTATCGTAAAGTGTGAACACGAATCATGAGATTCACTCCTACAGTATGAGCAGCAGATTGATGCCACGTTTGGACAAAGTCACACAGTTTATTAGCTTCAAAATTTTCAATTTGTGTTTTTGTTTTCACTCCTTTTAACTATAATGTGTGATGAGAATCACAAGTCACTGCAGTGTATCGCACCAATCAAACGGCATAACAAAGTAAAAAAAAGTTGCAATACTGCCCTCTAGTGGCTATCAGTGTAAAATTAACGATTGCAAAAATGCATATTTTTATTAAAAGTTTGAGACACAAACACAGCTGAAGTTTTGGGAAAACATAACGTCATCAGCAAAATCTGCCTGTTTGTCCTGACCTTGTTGTCAATCACTAACCTTAACCCTCAGTAGTTTTGGACGGATTCTAACATCAGACCTTCTCCTGTAGTTGTCTGTTTTTTGATCTTCTGGTCATGTGATCTGTCTTTATTTCTGACCAGATCCTTCCTGGACATGAACGGACGGAGGTTCATTATCCTATCAATGTGGTTCTATTAAACCAAATGGAGAGGCCGGCCCACATGAAGGCCCTCGCCCCTCTAAGGTTCGGCATTCCTGTTGAGTAATCTTAGAGTTAGGCATTCATAACAAGGTGTTACATTTTGTATGACACAGTTTCTGCTTTCAAGAGGGCCTGCCTTGTTTATTGACTTTGCTGCTTTTGGTCGGCATTTCAAAAAAAAGCCCAAAAGTCTCAGGCGGCATCGCTTCCCAGGCCCCCCTTGGGAGGCGCTATTGTCCGGCCCAGGAAGCCTCCCCAAACCCGCAGGTATAGAATGTCAGGGCTTTATATGCAGCTACCTATAGACGGGAGCGAGGCGAGGCCAGACCTGAAGATCCAGCCGGCTTCAGCCGCAGCTCCTGATGAAGTTTGCTTTCACACTTGTCGTTTTTTGCATTTGTGCGGCGACAGGTGTGCACTTGACGACCAAGTGAATGAAAGGGAGGAGAGACAATGTGGAGAGTGTGTGCCTGCATGTTTTAGTGGGGTTGCGGGGACATGGGCTGGTTCTTCTGAGGACTCACACCTTGTTAGACCTTAAGATGAAGAAACAGAGCTCAGACTGTTGAGGTGTTTGGAGTTTTTGGTTGAGAAACCAAGGTGCTGTCACTCTGAGGTCACATTGACCTTTCATGGCTGTTTAGTGTGACTTCTGTATTCTTAGCACTATAATTTAATACAACACTTTGTGGTGGACAATTGAATTATTTATTTTTTGGGTCTGATTTTTTTTCTGTGCCAATGATTCTCAACATGTGAGTTGTGACCCAAAAGTGAGTTGACCAGTTAACCAGTTGGATTAAACCACTGATTTTATCTATAAAATCAGTGGTTTAACTATAAATGAGGTTGATTCCAAAACTTTTCACTATGGATGTGCGATATATTGATCCACCGATAAATATCGGCCCGATATGCGCATAATCGATCAAATCGGTATCAGTTTTTCCACCGATGTTGCAAAGAAGTGGTCTCTGCAAATACACTGGACTTGCTCATGGGTTATCATTGGACGGTTTCAGAGAAAATGGTAAAAAATAAATGTGTCATTTTTCTATAACTTATATTGAAGTAATGTGTTTATGTTATACACAGTTATTTATAGAATTTAGTCTGGTATCACATTAATTCAGGGGAAATTAGCTGCCTATATCTGTATTGGTATCAATGAGGTGTTTGGGCAATATTCCTATATCCCTAACATCCCTACTTTTTACCTCACAGTAAACAAGGGTGATCAAAATTAGACAACAATTAGACAAAGGTTCATTACTGTGGATTAAAGCATGTTTTAGTGATTGTGGCAACATGCTAGGATTAGCATGGTGCTCTCACTACTTCAGAGAAACCTACAGTGTGACACCCACACCTGCCCACCACCGCTCCACTCTGAGGAAATATGGCACAGCGGCCTATTCTCTGCTAATCCTCACTGGGAATATTGACACGGAGCGGAGAACAGTTAGTGTGACGCTCCAACTCAAAAGTTGCAAATAATCCGCCCGTGACCCTGCCCTGACGGCGTCAACGCCATCTGTTTTCACAGTCAAATTCTTCACGTAAATCTGGGCTTATCATGTGAAGCAGATGTGTCGGGGACGGAAACGCAACATCTGTGTGGAATGAAGAAAACATGGAGAAGCTCTGTCTGCGTCCACTGTTCTACATGTGATGCTGCAAAACAAAACATGCTTTTGTTTGCTGCTTTCAAAGGCTTTGACGCTGAAAGACAGAGAAGAAAACAAATCTCTCTACTTCAAATATAAAAAGCCAGCGCTGCGGGCAGTGAAGATCCACCAGAACTCAACCCAGGTCTCGGTCTGAGACCATGAAAGACATCTCTCCAACACATGATACGGCGTGAGTTAGGACGATGTCATCTGTAGACGCTGGCGTTTTTCACCCCAGTGCTGTGACTGGAAACTTCTTGGAGTTTTCTTTGATACTTTTGAAGGATCTGGTTCATTGACGGAACCGTTGGGGAAACGTTGAGCTTCATGGCGACGTCATCACAGTCTAGACTCTGGCGACATTCGAGTCACTGTGGAGATTTGATTTTCTTGAGCTTTAACTCTGTCGTTCCACTAGAACTACGGTACAACATTCACACTTTGGTGCTACATCATGTCTGGACTTTGCTCTGGAGTCTTGGTACTTCAGGGTTTGACCAAAGATCTCTGGACCAGGATTATGGGTCTCGTTCAGACTAAATATGAAGATGTTAGTTGTTGTCACTTGTTTCCCTGTCGACAGGTTTTCGTTTATATGTTTGAGAATCAAAATTCTGTGCTTTCTGTCCTGCTAGAATAGTGACTTGGACTTAATTTTGCATTTGTTCCTTTATGAACAACGAACTTCTTAATGAAACAGTCGAGTGAAGAGGAAACGCAGGAAGAAAGACGTGCAGAGAGAGTTTGTTTCTGGTGTCAGTAATTATGCATTTATGATGGAGGTGGAGGATGGAAAACTATAGCACAAATGTCAACACTGGAAAACAACAAATGCAGGAGTAGTCTTCTCAATAACTTACAACACAGGAGGCACCAAATAAATATTCATATCATTAGTAAAATATACAAAGTACTTCTTTCAGTTTACAGACAGTAGACAATCACATCAGCAGATTCCTCCCTTTGCTCTGTAAAGACAAAGTTCATGTTTCTTTTTTGGGAATCTGGTTAAACAAGGTGCAGGGATTGGTTGAAAAGTCAGTTCTCCTCTATTAGGAAATATACATCTTGGCTTTCCTGTTGACTCAATATGAATTGACTCATATCACAGCCTCAACACTGACGTAGTTCAAGGCTGTGATTCTTTATGTTTGCACTGATGGAAAACGTTTCCACAGCAGCAACTCTTTAGTTTGGAGGTCAATGATGTTTGGGACAAAGTCACAGAATAGTAAAGACCAGAACCAGAATCACAACAATAGACCTGGATGGAACTGGGTTAAAAAATCTGGTTAATTTTCTTATGAGATGTTTGATTTTTTTTCTGAACTGCAAAAGTATCGTTCAAGTACCTGAGTTCAGAGTCTTCTTCAAAAAATGTACTTTACCTCTTCATCCAAGAGGTTTCTTCACAACTGAAGGAAACCCTTGGATGAGTGGAGCCTTAAAATGTCTTCACGAATCCTTCTACGCCCAACCTCTAACTAACCTGAGCAACCGAGAACCTACACCTTGTTCCTTGTTCCTTGTTCTCCAACCCCATCAAAGAAACCTGAACTACTGTCGTCACATGAATCTGACAAAAAGTGCTTTGCTGAATGAGTCCAAAATCCATTATGTTTTTTTTCTTTTTAGCACTTCACTGGAGCAAAATAGCATATTCTCTTGAATAAAAAACCTACAGTGTACTGTACATGCATACTATATATATATATATATACACAACGAGAGGAGCCTTGGGGGAAGTCCACAGTAAAATGATCACTGGTACAAAATAAAATTTCTTTTTTTTTCTTAACAAAGATAAAAATGTTCATCTATGTTTAACAAACAGTAGCAAAGTCAGCAATAAAAAGAAGATTACATATCCTGTGTGTGTGAGTGTGTGTGTGTGTGTGTGTGTGTGTGTGTGAGTGTGTGTGTGTGTGTGTGCTAGTCAATCTCCTGAAAAGTGAAAAATTAAAATACAAATGTGTCCAAACACTTGGGGTGGACAGAGATCTGTTCTCCTCTGGTTGAACTCGTCCATGTGCATCAATCGTGGACAGAAAAGAAAATTCCAGAAAGCAGCATCCAGACTGTTCTTGTTGGTCCTCCATGGAGGTCCAGCTACAGTGTTTCCCTGCAGGTCCCAGTCCTGACCCGTCATTGGTCGGCCCAGCGCGGCCAAGGCCCAATCTCAGCCTTTTCGGGAGCGGTGCCTGCGCCTTCGCCGTTCGCGTCGGTGATGATGCGTGTGCTGGTGATGCTGCTGCGAGCTCTGACTGTCCCTCAGTCTCCTCACCATCTCATGGTCCTTGTTGCCCAACACGCGGGGCAGAAAAAGTGAGGCTTTGTCCGTGCTCCTGGTCTTAAAGCCCCTTCGTGGCCGACCTTTGCCGTTGATAGAAACGTACCACTGCCGTTTAACACTGGCTCTCCTCTTGCCGTTCCCCCCGCTGCCTCCTGGTGGCGACAGCGGCTGCTCGGTTGAATGATGGCGCGAAGCATAGGTGTTGTAGCCCAACTCGTGGATCCGCTCCACGAACTCGCACTCTTTGGTGAACACTTCCTGGGGAGATGAAAAGGAGGGAGACGGGTGAGACACATTTGTCCTGCAGCTTGTGGGTGTTTTTGATTCACAGAGCGTTTCCGCTACAAATCAAAAGTGAAGTCGAGCGACTGACGGCAGATTCATTAACGGGTTCAATGGGACAAAAGCTACAGTGAGGAAAACCACAGCTTCCCTCTAGACCTCAGACCTGGAGCCACACAGACACAGACTCACCGGCAACTTTTCAAGGAGGTTAAAAGTCATTGGGTCTTGAAAAAAAATAAAATGTTGTTGACATGAAATGGAAAAAAAACTATCTGTATTTACATTTATTAGGAAGAAATAAAAAAAAAGATAAAAGTTAATGGAACCCTTATTTAACCAAACTAGGGCACAGCTGAGTTTAAAACCAACAAACTAATGGTTTTATAGCTGCCTTCACTTATTCATTTGCTTTAGTACTAAAATAGTACATATTTATACATGTATATGCTGTAAAGTATTTAAATTATCTTTTCTCTGTCCTAAATTATGAAACATGCAACATGTTTTATAGGATTTAGCAGATTTTGTTTCTTTTATTGTATTGTTTATTTTCTGTTAAAATAATAAGCTGAAACTACGTCCATTCCAGAAAATAAACACATTTAGCTTCACACAAACAAGTCTAACACTGTGAGGAACAACAAATCAGCAGCTGGTAAAAAAAACAGCAAAAACCTGAATATATATAAACATTAAGGTTAGGACTTAACACCAAAACAGCTGGAATCAAACCCCCAACTTAGTTTTAGAAAGCCAACCCAAACTGACCCACTCTTCTGTAACATTTTCAACACTGTAGGTTCTACAATGGTAGAAATGATCCGCGTGGTGGTGGAGTGGTTTGTGATTGTGCCTTATTTTAATTAGGTCACCCGTTTAACGGTTCGATCCCCATTTTTTCTGTGTGGGTTTTCACCAGGTTCTTTTGGCTAACTGTAACTGTTCACACTAAATTGACTGTGGTGTGAATGTGAGAGTGAATGGTTGTTAGTCTCATTATGGGACCCTGTGGTGGACTGACGGACTGTCCAGAGGGCTGCTGTGATTGGCCCCTGGCTGCCATGTGACCCGATAAAGAATTTTTAAGTAGATGAGAATCAAAATATGAGTGGAAAATGGAGGCTCCCCCTTGTGGTGATTTCATGTAAAATCTCCACCCTACCTACTCCAGTATGTGGTTGTAATGTTGGGCGTGTGGGACTCACCGAGGCGTACAGCCTTCCTTTGTCGTTCATGGCCAGATAGCGGTCGGAGAAAAGGCCCTTGATGGCCACGACGCCTACGTCCACCGCAGTGATCTCCATGATGCCTGAGAGACAGAGACAAGGATACAACCATTAACAAACAAACGTGGACACGTGCATCAACACACATGGCGGCTTCTGCAGTGTCAGCCAGTGATTCTCAACCCTTGGGTCGTGGCACAGTGGTGTGCTGGGACGGATCATTAAATGTTTCAGGAAAAATGAATTGCTGTCCCTTCACTGGTCCTTAAACTAGAAGATGACATTTTTGGTCCTTTCTTCAATTCTTGCCAGTTTATCAGTGTTGTTTTCAACTAAACAAACACAAACTTTAAT
Source organism: Paraplagusia blochii (assembly GCA_016785265.1). NCBI lineage: Eukaryota > Metazoa > Chordata > Actinopteri > Pleuronectiformes > Cynoglossidae > Paraplagusia > Paraplagusia blochii. Next base: position 8,397 of record JAFBJS010022247.1, read on the forward strand.
CAATTTACACTAAAATGCGAGATATGCCATGAAAATTTTGCAATGCCAACATATTTCAAATATTTTTCCATTCCTGACAAAAGGGGCAATTAGATCATTTTTCACTAGGTGGCAGCAGTTGGCTACAGAGCTGGTGAAGTAAATCTTGTCTTTCTTCAATTCCTGCTGGTATCAGCATTGTCTTCAACCAAACAGGATTAAATCTTTAGTCGAGCTGAACTATGATATTATTTGATTTCCTCAGGTATATATTTCGTGGGTGTTTTTGTTTGCTGGTGTGCAGTGGGTTTGGGAAACGCCGCTGTAATCAAACCCACTGACATTTAATCATCCTTTTCACTGTGCCTTGAAAATGAAATCCAATTGTTCTGAGTTGCAAACAGCACCGACGGACGCAGGATAAATGAACAGTTAGTGGATTGTAATGAACTCATTTCCGCCGTCGTTAGCGCCTCGTTGTGCGTGTGTATTGACGCTTAATCAGTGCGTGATTATTTCCAATGGACCCGCTGAGAGAGAGAGCGAGGGGCGAGAGACATAAAGACGCAGAGAGAGAGAGCGATTGAGACTCTAATGGTCTGTGATTAGATAAACACATCTGATAGGACGCCGTCTTTGTTAGTGCTGAGCCCGGACTGATACTTGTAATGCAGATTAACCTGCGTGTCAGACGCACACACGCGCGCGCACGAACACGCACCTCCTGAGTACACATACAGGGGAAGAAAAAGAATGAGTTTTTTTTCTGCGCTGACTTCAACCTGCGTTGATTTGGACACATAGGAAACCAAAGACCTGAACCACAACCCTGATGTTGAGCCAACCACTATTCAAATCAAGTTCTCAGAAGAACTGTTAGTCTGGACCAGGGAGGTTCTGATAATTGATAATAACAATTCACTTTCTTACAGTTTTTGCGTTGACTACCAATTTTTATAGATCTGAAAACAAATCAAACTTTTCCGACTGGTTTAGAACCCGAAAACTCTGGGGCCACAAATGGTTCCCAGCTCCAGATTGGACTGGAGATCTTTGTTTGAGGTCATATTAATATAATAACGAGTTTCTTTACTGCAGCGGTTGGCACTGCCTCTAAAACAGAGAGCAGAGAGTCCTGGGTTCGATTCCCCAAGGAATCACAACCTTAATAATGTTAATTGTACTGTATAATAGGTCTGCTAGAGGCAAAAAAAGTAAAGAAATATATGATTATTTAGTATGTATTGATAATAACCAGGTGATGAAAATTATATGTAAAATTTTGCAAACATCTCTCCCAACACTGTTGGAGTTTTTCTACAGCCAATACTCACTCAGCGGGTTGTTCTCCTCCAGTGACCCGTCGATCTTCCCGTTCGGGTGGATCTGTAAGTGATATTTGGTGGCGCAGTATAACTTCCTGCGCCGCGGAGCTCCTCCGAGGTGCTCGTACACTCCCCCGCGGCCACCGGCGTCCCTGCGCTGCCGGGGGTCGCACGGCTGCTGGCCACGGGCGCAGCGGCTGCGGGCGCAGCCGACGGGGTCCAGCAGCAGGCTGAGCAACAGCAGCAGAGCCCTCACCAGCATTGTGGCATGGTCGGAGAGGAACAACGACTGCGGCGAAAAAACGGAGAACTCCTGCTGACCGTCTCCCGGGATCCCATTAAAATCACTCGGGGCCCCCGCCCCGACGTTTGGAAAACTCCGGCTGCACTGCGCACACGGCGAGCCCGATAGAGTGACAGCAGTGCCGGCTGCTGCCCCCGCTGTCCGTGCTCCTCCTGCTGCTCCTGCTGGAGGTCCCTCCTGTGGATGTGACTGGAGCGCAGACTGAGCGCAGACTGAGCGCACATATAAAAGAAGCTGGCGGCGACAATAGAGCCTGAACTCCCCGACCAATTGATACAAAGGGACAGGGGGTGAGGAGGTGGGGAGGGGAGGCGGTGGAGGTGGAGGAAGTGGGGGGCGCGCAAAGGTATCAGCACCGTGTGAAGCGGAGAGACCGTGTGCGTGGATAAAATTACACGGCAGCGCTGCAGCTCTCGACTGAGCTGGGATCAGTTCTGGGCCGCCCGCTCTGAAAGGTCCAAAAGAGCAATTAGAGCAAGTTCCCAAAACTATAAGGGGCTCCGCAACAGGTGAGGAGGAGAAGGAAGCGGAGGAGGAGCAGGAGCAGAAGGAGGAGGAGGAGGAGGAGGAGGAGTAGCTCTGCTGCGGCTGCTGCCAGATGTGCTCATAAATAATTCACACAAACCTGAACATAAACTAAAAGCCACTTAACTTCATTAATATGGTCAACATTTTCTCTGAAGGCTTCTGTTCATGGACCAAATCCATGAACAATGGACCAGGGTTGGAGGTTGGATTGGATTGAGGAGACTTTTATCTAAGTTACCAGAATGAGGCGAGACGACATGGAATGTTGAGTAAGAATCACCAAAATGGATGTGGAAAAAAACCCCTGATGTCTAGATGATCTTGGGACCTGGAGCAGTGACTGGAGAGAAGTTGACTTCAGTGAAGTTTTATGGAGCAGTAGGTGTTAAGAGAAGAACCCCTCACTCCCTTGATCGTTGACTACCGTCCTCAGACGTACGACTCTAACGCCTGACTTTTCCGAACTGCATCCAGGAAGAAAAGGCCAAGATTCCATTAAGGTTTTTATTCCCGAGTCTGAGCTCCTCGCCCAGGTCCTCCTGGCGGGCGTTGATCTCCCGCTCCTCCTGCTGCTTCGACTCTTGCTGACGGCAGGTTGTCCTGGGAATCAAAGGCTGGCTTCCTCTCCCGGCAGTTAAAAGTTCACAGCCATCTTTGTTCTGGAACATTTACGCACTTCCTCCCTCCTGACCCCTGAGTCCTGCGCCAGCTTGTTACTGCCAGGTAATTCCTGCTGGATGAAGTGAGATGAAAATGGTCGGGGAAGATGAATGGACCTTCAGTGGCGGGGGACTCTGACCATGTGCTGCTCACACCACTGCGTTTCCTCCTCATCCTTCAGTGGAGCGACGCATCGTCCCAGACTTTTCCCATCCTATCGCCCCGGCTCTGCTGAAGCGGCAGCCGGTGGGCGGAAGAGCAGCAGGCTAAATGACTACTGCTCTAAATTGCTTCCATCTTGGTCGCATTATGGTTTGCATTCTGGTAATTAGCACCATCATCTACAAATCTCTCTGCCCTTTGGCGCTGTTCCACCGCTGCCACGAAGGTCTGTGCTGAGAATCCCCCGGAGAGACGACGGTTAATTTGTCTTTCCCTCCCATACATCACCCTGCGAGGCCGACTCTGTCACTTTATTTACCTCCGCCATCAGAAGACAGGGGGGCAACAATTTTTAATTACAAATGCCTCTGGAGAGAGAGACAGAGAGGGAGACAGGGAGGGAGACAGAGAGGGAGAGAGACCCCCGCATACGAGTCAGACGCACACACCAGAACATGAGCCGGGCCGTGTGTATCTGAGGTTGTTCTGGTGGCCATTTCTAAGTGAGACGACCTTGATGTGGTCAGATGCTGGAAGAGGGTGGAACCTCTGATGTGGTGTGCTGTTTCTCTCAGAAACTATTTTAATTGCGCTGCCTTCCACGCCGCCCACATAGCATCCCCGGCAATAAGCAGGGTCTAACCATCTCAATTTGTGAGGCACGTGCACACATGTGCATGCATGCTTTGGGATAAGAGTTTTTCTAGACTTTTCATTTTGAGGTAAGAATGTCAATCACGGCGGACGGGTTCCGATCCCATGTCCTGACGCGGCTTCGTCCACTCGCTCTCCTGCGACAAACCCTGGCTGAAAAGGCCAACGTGTGTATTTGCAGCAGTGGGTTGAATCTTCAAAGATATTTTGATGTCCTCTGTACTGTCGCCTGGGCCACGACCCACGATTACGGCCTCCGGTTTGCAGACTGCTGCTGCTGCTGCTGCTGCTGCGGTCATCTGTCCTCGTCCACTCCTCTCTCTGGGGTTGCGTCTGTTTTCATAGTGAATCTTTTTGATTCTAAGTCATGTTTTACATTTTGAGTTTAGGAAAAAACAATTATATTTGTAACAATGTTTAACTTCCAACTTTATTTTTCAGCATCTCATCTCCATTTTAAGTTCAACAAAACAAAGAAAATATAGAAATATTTAGTTTTTTTATCCACAAATCCTAAAATAAATATATTTAATACAACCTGGTGGTTGGTGAACTCTCAAAGTTTAATAAGTACCTTGTTCTGGAGATACATTTTAAAAGATACTGTAGGCTAAGGCCGGAAACCCAATGAAAACAAGATGTGTATAAGAGACAGGTCTGAGCTCCTCGCCCAGGTCCTCCTGGCGGGCGTTGATCTCCCGCTCCTCCTGCTGCTTCGACTCTTGCTGACGGCAGGTTGTCCTGGGAATCAAAGGCTGGCTTCCTCTCCCGGCAGTTAAAAGTTCACAGCCATCTTTGTTCTGGAACATTTACGCACTTCCTCCCTCCTGACCCCTGAGTCCTGCGCCAGCTTGTTACTGCCAGGTAATTCCTGCTGGATGAAGTGAGATGAAAATGGTCGGGGAAGATGAATGGACCTTCAGTGGCGGGGGACTCTGACCATGTGCTGCTCACACCACTGCGTTTCCTCCTCATCCTTCAGTGGAGCGACGCATCGTCCCAGAC
>JAFBJS010022277.1:9509-63456 GCA_016785265.1 Paraplagusia blochii
GACGCCGTGCTGCTACTGCAGATGATTTCACTCATCCATCTTCATCCGCCTGCCTAATGCCTGTCTCTTATACACATAAAAGTGTATAAATACATAAGTGACATACACTAAGGACATAGAATATGCTATAGTATAATGTGGTGTATATAGAGATAAAGTAGTACAATAAAATATAATGGCAATGCGAATCAAGATTGTGATATATATATATATATATATATACATATATATATTTTTTTGAACAATTTTATTCACATTGCCATTATATTCTATTGCACTATATATATATATGTATATATACTGTATATACATATATAGTATATACAGACGTTAGACGTTAGAATAACAGGTGAGCGAGCCACCATGTTCCCAGCATGCATCTCTGCAGGAGATCTTTCATTGGCGCAGAATTTAGGTTGAATTCTTCTTCTGCAGCTTTCACATAAACAATAGTCGTCGTCTCCGACTCCCCTCTTCTGTCAGCGTCACTGTTCCCATCCTCTGTTAACACTGACTCCCCGCGGAGCTCGCTGTCTGAAAAAGAAAAATACACAAATGCACAATCACACACAGTGAGGAAGACGAGCCTTGAAGATCAAACACTTGGAGAAACATTAATCAGGTTAAAATACAAAAAAAGAAAAAAAAAAAAAAGGTTTGTGTCAGCGTACCTTCTGTTATCTTTGATGCCCTGCCTCGTTCACGGGAGGCCACTGATGAAAACACGTTAGCACGGGCTTGTTTATTCCTCTGCGACACAAAGGAGGTACAGTGGCTGTGTACGATGGCGTTGTGCGGTTTCACGTCGCGCCGACGAGAATAGATCAACTTCCATCTGCTTTGTAGAGGAGATGATCAACCCTGAGGCAGACGGATGAAAAGGTTGATTGTTTTTCATCTTGTGTTTTTTTCGCCCTTGTTTTTCACGCCGTTGTGTTACATAATGATGTAAAGACAGTCGCGCCCTCAACGTTAACACAAACATTAGCTGAACAGTGAATTTGCTTTTACACATTTATAGCAATCGCCTTAGAAGCACTAATAGAATTTCTAAATACTCACAAAAAAGTGTTGTTTCACACAAAATAAAAAGAGGAGCCAAGACAATTTTCCAGATAGAGATAAAAAATAATAACTTTATTTTTTGCTAGTGTTTGGTTCCGAAAAAAAATCTGTTTCATTCAAAACTCTTACAAATTTTTTAAAAAATCATCAACTTCAATCGTCAATTGTTTTAATTTTTAAGATATTTTTGTAGATAGATCGGTTTTTATTACATGTAGTTGGAAATACTCCATCATACAGAGAAGTATTAACCATGTAGAATACTTTTGTGTCTTTTGTACTGCACTGCCTTTTGCTGATTGATTTTCCCTTGGAGAATACTGAGAATTATCCAAGTTTTGTTGATAGTAAATTGATTTTTAGATTGATAAAAAGAAAAGCCAAGCAAATAAAAATAGAAATAAATTACTCAGATAGAGATAATAAGAAGTAACTGTATTTTTGTTTTTGGAGTATTTGTTACCATTGACTTGTTAGAAGAATTGAGGGTTAAAATGTTTTTTTCTTTTTTTGTGTTCTTATTTCAATCTATTTCTTCCAAAACTCTTAAAATAATGTAGTTTCTTTTTTTAATTTTTAATTTTCAAATAATTTGTTTTAATGGTTGAGGTATTTTTGTCGATAGATTTTTTTTTTTATGTTGATGGAGCAACCTCAGTCCCCACGACTGCCACGCAAATCACACTGCACTATACAGTAAGACTGCTGTAATTGCTGCAAATAGAGGATTATATGGTGAAAGCATCGTTTTAAGGGGAAAAAATACTATTTTTTTAATACTATATTATTATATACAGATATAGACATCTTGACTATATATTTTTTTCTTTTTACAACGTATGGTGGTAAAGAAAAGTCGGTTCTTTCATGGAGAACACAGTAAATGTCTTGGCGACGCCAAACTTTTGAATGGCAGGCTATTTAGAGAGTGCATGAATTCTGATGTAAAATTTTATTTTCTGGTCTCCTTGTGATATTCTAAAACCACTGGTCAATCTCATTGGCCATACTGTAGTATTACTGCACCATGGAACTGTGTCGTTTTTCAGTATTTGTACCTTTTAATTAGGATAAAACTTAAGGAAAAGTTTTTTTTCACCATAAGAAGGTGCCTTACAAATTGCTCTGTACCATCTGCATTTTCATAACTGAAGAAACGCATCAGAAACTGAGAAATTAAGTATTTTATAAAAATCGAAAAAGCAGTATCTTGTCGACAGAATGTACCCATTCTCTACTTATTACTTTAAGTCTCCATAATCCATTTACACCAGGTTCCATTATCCACTTTTCTCTCCTCAATTGTTTCAACTTCACTTTCAATCTGTGGTGCATTTAAGTGTCCTCATCATTCTCCTAATGAAAAAAAAGAAAAAAATACAAAACAAAAAGCATTTTTTTTGTTTAGTTTTTTTTTTTTTTATCTTGGTATCATTCCACAGCCCCAGACATAGAATAAAAAAAATAAAATCTCTGAATTAATTACCACTGCTCACAAATCCTCTGGTTTCCGTTCCGACCGTGCGATGCAAAATCATCAGAACAGGATGTAGAGTCAGCACGTGGCCTTTAAGAGACATCGTAATTTCGCAGACGCCACATTTAGTCGTTACACACACATCTGCGTCCCACACTCTGCAGTGATCCAGACTGACTCAGTTCCACCTGAACTGTCTGAAGTCACTCTGATCCCGCAGTGACACCGTGTCGACAGCAGGGAGTCTGTCATGGAAATCTTATAATGACAATATATATATAGATTATTGACGGATGCCCCGAGACAAGGATGGACAGGACCAGGAACGAGGTGATTAGAGGGACAACACAGACAGGAAGGTTTGGAGAAAAAGCTAGAGAAGACAGATTGAGATGGTTTGGACATGTTCAGAGGAGGGACAGTGGATACATTGGTAGAAGAAGATTTGTTTTCTTCTCCTCTCTTCCACAGTCTCCACTGCTCTGGACAGTTGATCCTCAGTATCTAACCTCCTCCACCTTCTCCACCTCACCTCTAAAGTTCACAATGTCATCTGCAAACATCATCGTCCATGAAGACTCCAGTGTTAATTATCAATCAAAATAATAATAATAAAAGCATTAGTATTTTTATTTATTTGCTAAATATTTTCAGTTGGCAGTGGTGGCCCGGTGGTGAAGGAAGTGGACTTGGGTCAGCAGGGTTTCAGGTTTGAATCCTACAGCTCCCAGGTTGCCACTGAGATGCCACCCACCCACAGGGAGACTCACGGTATGATGCAGTGTGATTTGGGTGGTGCCAGCAACTGACAAGCAGATGGAGATGGATGAATAATTAAAAAATAATTTTATTTGTCATTATTAGACATTTCATGCCCCGATCTAGATGTGAACTTGCAACAACAAGGTTTGGAAACGACGGTGGCCCTGAGGTGCAAAACACTTACACAAAAAAAAAATTGTATTTTGAAAAAAAAAAAAAACAAAATTAAATTTGTATAAACAATTCAAATTTACAAAACAGGAAACACATTTTTATTTAAAAAAATGTTTTTACAATCCCCAAAAACCCTGTTTTTTTATGTTATTTTGTTTTTGTATTTGTAAAATATTTTTTGTAAAAGTTTTGCACCTCAGAGCACCGTAAGAAACAGTCTAAGAGTGACTTGTGAAATTCTTGTTGTTGTAAAGTATCTTCAACTTTCAGCTTGTCCCTTTTCTCAGGGGTTGCCGCAGTGAGTCAACATTTTCCACCTCCCCCTGTTCTCTGTATCTTCAACTCTAACTCCAACTACCTCCATGTCCTCCCTCACTGCATCCATCAATCTCCTCTTTGTCTCCTACCTGGTAGCTCCATCTCTAGGATCATTCTTCTACCAATGTATCCACTGTCCCTCCTCTGAACATGTCCAAACCATCTCAATCTTTCCGTCCTGTCTGTGTTGTCCCTCTAATCACCTCATTCCTGATCCTGTCCATGTTGTTGTATATTGTCTAAGTTACAAATCATCAATTTTTGCAATAGTTTTTCCTCTGATTCAAGGAAACATCAGGTTATCGGAGCTTTTTGTTGCACATTTCTGGTAACTATGATACATAATGATAATAATTATTATTTTGGATGTTTAATATATTTGTTTCTATCTGTTTGTTTGTTGTTTAGACAAGGGTTAATTGAATGATTTCTGGGAATTTTTTCTTGAATGGGAAATTGAATGTAGATACGAGTGACTTGACTCAGGTGTTAACTCCGCTGCACCCACTTCACAGACACACACTCACACTGACACACACTGTTGACTGTTTATGGGCTTATCAAGAGCCTGTACGTACTTCCTTCACACGCTGCCATCCTTTGATACTCCCAGCGTTGGGCTGCGTCCTGAGGGACCAGACAGACCCAGAAAGGCATTATCACCTTTCTGCCATAGCATAGAAATTCAATGAATTATTCACATCCCAGCAGCCGGGCCCCATGACAGCTCCCAAACCGAACAACGCAGGCTTCAGTTAGGGAGCGAGGAGGCCAGGGGCCGGTGGAGGAACCTGAGGGGAGGATCAGTGAGGGTCCCCAGGTAACCAGAGAGGGGAAATTAAATGACAAAAAAAAAAGAAAAACCCTGGAAAGGAGCTGTAGGTGCAGCACCGGGGGAACGGAGCACACCTTCAAACTCTGCTTTGTCAAATGTGTGTGATTTCATTGTGAGAATATTCCCCAGATTACGACAGCGGGGCTGGAATTCACACAGGAATAAGTATTTACTGCACGCGCTCGCACATTTACGTACATTACCGACATTTTCTGCTAGCGCCCGATACGTATACACACATCTGGAAATGTTGGAGTGTATGTATGATAAGTATTAGCAGATCCTACACGCACGCACACACATACACGTGCACCCGTACTTATCACGTGCGTGGACCCAGGCTATCATCAATCTCAACCTTCAGAGCCGCTGCCCCCTGGAGGCCAAGGCTCTGTTTTTGGCTCTGTCTCCATGCAAGTAGGAGGTCTCCTGGTACTCACTAGTGGGTTAGCTCACTGCACATTAATGCAGCACCCTCCCCACCCCCCAAATCCCCGTCCCACCTCTCACCCCCATCTCTCCTTTTACTATACAGTACGGACTCCTCCTTACGGGAAAAAAACTGCACCCAGGTTCTGCTGCTGCACCGACAGAACCTGACAGCGACTGGGTGGAGAAATTATTTTAGAATATAGGATTGAGACATTTTGAGAATGTTGTTGTAACGTCTGTGATGTCGCATTTTTTTCATCTAAAAGTCAAGTTAACGTGACTATCTTTTCTACCAGCCAGTGTCAGACGCCTGCAGTTGTGAATGAAGTCGGAGCAGGAAGTGGCATCCAAATATGAAACACATTAAAGTCTGTCGCAGCCAAATTAATTTAAGTTAATTAAAACCGGCAGCCAGAAGGAAGAGGGAAGGAGGGGGTGAGGAGGGGGTAGGGGGGGCGATAATTTATAAATTGATTTCATGCCAAGTTCATTAGGTGGTCACATGACCCACTCCACATTATGCAGATGGTGCTGAGTTACAGAAAGTAGGAGCTAAGTCAGACTCATTCAAAACTCCCATGCTAATGAGACACGGCCTCTGAACCAGGTTGTCTCAGGGACACGCCCTGTTTTGAAATATTTATATAAAGATATTTTATATCTTTATATACGTGGCAGAGTTACAGATGCTGAGATTCTCTTAAGGAGAGACAAGGATGGACAGGATCAGGAATGAAGTGATTAGACAGGAAGGTTTGGAGAAAAAGCTAGAGAAGACAGATTGAAATGGTTTGGACATGTTCAGAGGAGGGACAGTGGATACATTGGTAGAAGAATGATCCTAGAGATGGAGCTACCAGGGAGGAGACAAAGAGGAGGTTGATGGATGCAGTGAGGGAGGACATGGAGGTAGTTGGAGTCAGAGTTGAGGATACAGAGGACAGGGGGAGATGGAAAATGTTGACTTGCTGTGGTCCTATATACAGTAAAAAAGAGATATATTTAGTGTTTATTTACTCAATATATTTACTCGACTGCTCTTCTGTTTACGGTACTCAATGTAATATAGTGTACTGCAACTTTTTGGATTTCATGCTTTGGATGAAAAGTGTCTAGAAAAATATATAATATAAATATATAATATATATTTATATGTGCTTATATACATATATACACCTAATATATGTATGTATATATGTATATGCATGTACTATTTTATTTATATGTGGATACATATATAGCAATATATATATTATACATGTATATACGTATGCATCCTGTGTCTAGAACGGAATTCTTTATTTTTTATTTAACCTCTTTTTTTTTTAATAAGAAAAAATAAAAAAAGTGAGGTCCTTTTTTTTTTTTTTTTTTAAATAACCTCATTTTTTTTTTTTTTTTTTTAAATAACCTCACTTTTTTATTTTTTTCTTACTATTCGTTTTGCCCTGATTTCATTTTTCCTTCCTCTGACACCAATGTTGATTTTCAGATAAATTTCCTGCCCTGTAATTTTTAGTAATTTTTAAATCCAATTTATAGAATGTTGTATGAAGGTAAATTGGATATTTAATACGGAGGGAAATTTCCTAATTAGTGAATAAAATCCAAACTACTCTTTTGAGTTTTTTTTTCAGATATAGTCTAGTACAGTACAGTACAGAACACTATAGTACGGTGGGGTACAGTACACAACACTCACGGTATTTTAATTGATTTAAAATTCCGCCGACTTTAATTCTCCTCTGTTTGTGTTGCAGTTCTAATGACAACATTAGGAGTTACTGATGGTTTTTAGGTTTTGTTTCACTGCTAATTACTGTAGCAGCTAATTGTCCCCGGTGCAGTGGGAGAACGTCGTTTTTTTTTTTTACCATAAAACATTATTATTATTTTGATTCTACTGTCAAATTCATTTTACATCGGCCCTGATTCTACTAAACACAGACGCAGAAACAACCGAGGTTTTTGTTAACCTCATTTTCAACTCTTGCTACGCTCTTATTTTCTAGCATCATCTGTTGTTTCCTGTCTGACATGTCACAACAGGAAAGAGAACTGTTTTTTTTAAGGTAAATTAGGAGAAATCGTTTTGAATGAGTGAGTTTAGAATGAATAGCAGAGGACGATGAAGACTGCAGGCAGCCAGGTGTTTGTCAGAGTGAACACCTGAAAACACCTGAACTCTCACTTCTCCCCTCTTCACTGCACAACTGTGATTTTTTTTTCTTCTTCTCCTTCTTCTTCTTCCTTTACGGTTTCATCACTTTAAGAGTTAAAGCGAGTCTAGAGGAAACGGGGCCGTCGGGTAGAAGAAGGTGCAGAAAAGTCTGGCACTTTGTTCTCTGCAGCTGAGGCTCCGTCCTGCTTTCAGGACTCTATTCCCACATCAGGTCCACTGCTGTCCCTCTCTCTCCCCCTCTCTCCTCTGTCCCTCTCTAACTCTCCCCCATCTCTCTCTCTCTTACTCCTTTACATCTAGCGAACAATGAGAAAACTTTTCCCCTGACTTCTGAAAAACCTCCCCGTCTTATCTGTGTGACTGCAGATGTAGGTATGAAGTTTGAATAAAAAAGTCATCTTCAGATGATGAAGATCAATATAAGATTTTATGATGTACAATGACTCTCATCCACGTACAGCTGATTCCACCGTTAGCAAAGGTGTGAAATGGAACTTTTCAGATTTTATTTTTTCAATAACGTTAAATGGAAATTAATTCAAGAAAAAACCCTCACTAAATTCACTCATAAATAACATTGCTTTATTTATTCTAATCTGTAGAAAATAGAATATATTTTATAAATATATAAAAATTTAAAATATAAATATATAGAAAACTTCTTTCTTCTTCTTCTTTTTCGGCTTATCCCGTTTTTCAGGGGTTGCCACAGCAAGTCAACAATTTCCATCTCACCCTGTCCTCCGCATCCTCAACTCAAATATATAGAAAACATAGTAATTTAAACAATTTTGTACATGTATATAAATTACATTTGTAAAAAAAAACGACATTCATCAATAATCAGTCACAAATGTTAAGGTAAGAAAAAGTAATTGACTTAAAAACCCTTCAACATTTTCTATAATCTGCTACACTTGAAAGTGCACTTGTAAAAGCCATGATATATTAAACTCCTACTATCATTATTACTTACTATTTTATCCTAATTTGTTACAATTAAAATGTAATTAACGCTCTTGTTCTAAAAAGTTGCTTTATTTTATAATAATTTAGTATCTTTTATCAAGTTTAAAATAAGGTAAAAAAATAATTTGTAAAAAAGGCAAAAACAAATCAAAAACCGTCTGTGTATTAAATAAAATTGATAAAAAATAAATGCATAAAAAACAAATCTATGAAATAATTAAAAATAATAACATTGAACTTGCAGGGTTTTTTTTTTTCATCTACTGGGTTTATTTCCACTATTTTTATTTAATTCAGTTCCTTTCAATAAGAAAAGCCTCCATAAACACATTTACAATATATTCAGTGTTGTATTTACAAAGAAGTGAATCTGCAATATGCGGATTTTGTGGTAAAATTGTAATATAAAATACATGCTTGTCATGAATCACTGTAAAACTCATTTCTATGTAAACATCAACCACCTATGCTTTTATTTTTTATGTTCCCCGTAATTATTTTCCCCTGCTTTTCCATCCGTCTTCATTAAATCTGGCTCTGAGTCCGGTCACTGAAACTGGGGCTGCGGAGGAGACGAAGTGAAGAGACCGAGTTCACTATTTTGTTCACCGTACGTACAGCTGAGTCTTCGTCCTGCTTTCAGGCTATTCCCAGGCCAGGCCTGCCTACTGCGCTGCCTACCTTTTCTGCCTGCCTGTGATTTGTGGAGCCCACTGGGGAAGAAGCTCGCTCTCCCATAGGTTAAAATCTGCAAACAATGAGCCCAGTGTCCGTGACGGATGGCCTACATCCCTCCCCATTTGTCTGCGCTTTATCCCTATCTCGGAATCAATTGTTAAACCCCAAAGTTTGCTTAACATGCACTCCGTGTTATACTGCGGGAAAAAAAGGGGGATGAAGGAGTGGGGGATCAGGAGACGATGAGGACGGAAGGAAGGGAAGAAGGAAGGATGGAGGTGGAGACAGAGAGAGAGAGATCAATGTTGTCCCGGGGAAGTAGCAGTGAATGAGAGGGACTTTGGCTGTGACTTTCAGGCTCCTAATTAGGAAGAGGACAGCGAGCTACCTCTCGGTGTGACATTTAGCTGGACATACTTGATAAATGTCACACTGCTGGATACAGCCACGACAAATGGATGCATCAACAACGGCTTAATAACCTTTACTGATGGTCCTGCCAGGAATTCAAATTCTTTATCTGCTCTGTCTTGAATCCTTAAAACCGTGGCCTGATAATCAACACGGTGTGTTTGGAGTGAGGTGGTGGTGCTGGTGGTGGTGTTGCTGGTGGTGTATTGGTGGTGGTGGTGTACTTCAAGGAGCCTGGGTGTCCTAATATACTGTATGACAGCGTTTTCAGCTGTTGACTGAGTTTGGGACAATCACACTACTGATGGACAAATAGGGTTTAATTAGCATCTGGACTTCTTCTTGGGGTTGAAAGACGTTTCATTCCTCAACTGAGGAACTTCATCAATTTCTGGTTGATGTCAGAAGGAACTCCAGGAGTTCTAAGCCTCTACCACAACTTTCTGTTTAATTTATTGTGCGATGGTGAAGAGTGTTTTACTTTGAAAAATGACTGAATCCCCCCGTGTTCATGTATTCAGGCCTGGTCCAATAGGTTAAATTAACTCTGTCTGATGGAGGACGTCCACGCCGTAGTGGCTCTTGGGGTTGAAGAGTTCTGCACTAAAAGACATTGATTTTTATACTTTTTCTATAAAATACCAGTTTTTTAATGGATCCTTTAAAAAATTGCCAGACTTTTAACCGGTCCTCGGCGCAATTAAGGTTGGGAAACATTGCTCTAGACCAAAGGTGGGTAAACTTTTTGACTCGCGGGCCACATTGGGTCCCAGATTTAGGCACAGAGGCCGAGTCAAGAGCACTAAACTAATGTATTAAAACTTAAATGCTAAACTACTTGTAGCCTTTCTGGTGTCATCTACTGGGGAATAGCAAGCATTGCATGCTATTCCCAGAAGTATAACGATAATACAAATCAATTATTTAATTTGGACAAGGCTGGCGGGCCACATTGAAAAGCTCAACGGGCCGCATCCGGCCCCCGGGCCTTAGTTTTCCCATGAATACTCCAGTGATGAAGGGATGTGAAGAGTTGTCCAGTTGATGACAACTGAACCCTTTTTGGATATCATGACCAGGATGAATGAGAATCTTCACAGACACACCACTGATGGACACTTGAGGACAATCAGGGAAAGAGAGAAGCGTCGATCTGCTGAGATGTTAACTGAGTTCATTAGCTCTTCAGGCAGACATTAGTCCAAGTCTGAGGCTGGGAAAATAAATGCCACGTTGTATCCGCTGCGGGAACCAAAAGAAAAAAAAAAAATCCTAATGAAATAATAAAGGTGTTGCGTAAGTGGGACAAACAAATTCACGAGGGACCGAGACAGTCTGGGAGATGATGAAATTCTCCGAGGTGTTTTTAAGAGTTATTACCGAGCCGCCAATGAGAGTTTCCTCCATTTTTAATGATAAACACGGTAAATTTTTAACCATGTTTTTTTTTTTGTCCCATTCAACTCCCATTTCACCTCTGATTGAATCTGACGTCCCGTCAGGTTCCTGGGAGATTTGATAATCTCCCATAGTTTATCTGAAGCCCGGGGGCCAGTTGCGATTTAACTGACAACCGACATGACATAATTGGGGCAGAAACATAAACAAGACGCCATTGGCATTTTGCGCTTTTCTCTCAACTTATTTTGACTCGGCAAACTTTCTGTTTTCTGCAGTCAGCGGATTTTTACACAATAATTTTTTTTTATTTTTTTTTTTTCATCGTCTCGCTCTTAACGCTGGTGTTTAGGGCAACGTTTAGTTTCAAAAGGACAAACCCTGGACGGACAAGCTTTTTAAAGACCGTCTTTGATGTGGAAATGCATGTACATTTATGTTTCATGTTTCCGAAAAAAAAAAAAAAAATCAAATTAAATTATCGTAGTAAATATACATTCTTGGCCTTGTTTTGATATTCTTTTATCTGGAGGATCAACCGTGCTCTCCCTGGACTCGTGCTCTTAAGTGATTAGGCCCAGTACGAGTGTGTGTGGTTGCGTCACGACATGTGTAAACCTCCTGCGTCTCTTTTCCGTGTTTTTTTTTTTGCATGTTTGTGCGTACCTGTGTCGGCACGCCTGTTCCGTGCGTGCTCGCAGTTTCCAGGCTGCCTGGCGGCGTCTAATTGCCTCTCCTGAGGAATAATTATGTGACAAAAGCAAACGTAACGGTGCCTCGGCTGCGGGGGAGAAGATGTATGCGGTGTCTCTCCGTGTGGTTCAGCTCGCCGTGCCATTTGTTTGCCAGTGGTGAGGATGAGGAGGAGAGGACGCAGCAGAGGCCGTACATTTGGAGGCCGAAACCCGGAGAAACCGAGACGCTGCGACGATTAATTACGGCTAATTAGACATCGGCGTTATATTTACTGGGCCAACCATAAATCAACTGGTCAAGCTATTTTGGTCCTAAAAGACTTGTAACTAATGCCCAGCAAGTGTGTGTGTGTGTGTGAATATGCTGATGAAGGTGTGTTTGTGGGGTTTATTTTGTTTTTTTTTTATCTGTGTGTCTGTGTAAACTGCTATTTACTGGTTGGTGTCCAGGTGTTCAGAGCTGGGTCGCCACCGCCTCCCTCCTCCTAGATTAATAATCCATTAGTAATCCATTTCACTAATGAGCACTCAGCGGAGAGTCAGGTTTGGCGGGACGGGAGGGGGCGAGGAGGGAGGATCGGGGGTGCCAAGAGACGATCAAGAGCATAATTAACGTTTCAGCCAATCAGACGGGCCGTTACGGTGGCTCCAACCTGCCCCCCCACCCTGCTGCGAGCGCTCACCTTTGCATTAAAGTGTGCATTTAATGGTCTCAGTGATGAGTGAATGTCTACAATTATAGGGTTGTGATGGTTCAATTCCCATTACATGTCACTTAGAAACAACACACATACAGGACAGGACAAATATTGGCATTAATGAAACCATAACCTGTGATGAATATTGAGCTGGTGCTACAAACAGATCTCTGTAAAGTACCGTTTGGACAAAAGGACGGCATCTGGTATGGAAACATACTGAGGACGAGGCCTTAAATAAACCTCTGGGATTTCTCTCTCGCCCCACGAACACATGCTATGCATTATTTGTTATCCTGTCACTTTGAATTGTGCGAACTAAACACAAATAGAACAAAGTCCTTTATGGCCAAAATCGTGCCATTAGTTCACATTGAGATACTTCCACGTTGGACGTTATTCTCAAAGGTTGCTGATGCTGCGGGACGACAGCTGCAGATGAGCACGTACGTATTTTCCCTGTTCGATCAGGGTTGCGGTGGGGACGCTCGGAGGATCCATGAAGACAACTGTGACGTCCTGACAACAAGATTAAGAGTCTGTTCCTGGTAGTTGGCTAAACAGCGTGAAAATTTCAGAACGATGACAAATGCACAACAGAGTCTGAACAACAATAAACCCAATGGTGAAAAATAGAAACAGCACTGTACTATATCATACTGTTCTGTACCGTGCCATACTGTAAGGCACTGTACCATCCCATAATGTACCAAACTGTACTGTGGCGCACTGTACTGTTCTGTAACACCCTATACAGAACCATATACATACACAGGTACAGTACAGGAGCATATCATACCGCACTGTACTATACTGTCTAAACTGCGCCGACCATACTACACCTTACTGTACCATGCCCTACTGTACTACACTGTATCGTATCGTACTGCCCCTGACCATACTGTGCTGCACTGTACTGGGCTGCATTGCAGCATACTGTACTGTACCATACCATACTGTACTATACTGCATCAACCATGCTGTACCTTACTGTACCATATCGTACTGCACCTTACCAAACTGTGCTGCATTGTACTGGGCTGCATTGCAGCATACTGTACCGTACCGTACCATACTGTACTAGACTGCATTGACCATGCTGCACCTTACCGTACCGTACCCTACTGTACTACACTGTATCATACCATACTCGCCGCACTGTACCATAATGTAGCATACTGTACCACACCGTACCATACTGTACCAGACTGTACCGTACCATACCATACTGCACATTTCTGTACTGCACCATACAGTACTGCGCCACACCGTACCATACTGTACCAGACTGTACCGTACCATACTGCACAATTCCGTACTGCGCCATACTGTACTGTACCA
Source organism: Paraplagusia blochii (assembly GCA_016785265.1). Classification (NCBI taxonomy): domain Eukaryota; kingdom Metazoa; phylum Chordata; class Actinopteri; order Pleuronectiformes; family Cynoglossidae; genus Paraplagusia; species Paraplagusia blochii. The sequence goes on from JAFBJS010022277.1 coordinate 22,945, forward strand.
TACTGTACTGCACCACACTACTGTATGACAGTGTACTGTGCTGTACCATATTGGGCCTTTCCATACAACACTGCACTGTACCATAACATTCTGTACTAGACTGTACCATAATACACCATTCTGTTCTGTGCTGTACTGACCAAACTATTCTGCACCGTACCATACAATACTATACTTGACTGTACCATCCCATACCATACCACACCATTCTGTTCTGTGCTGTACTGATCGTACCATAATATACTGTACTGGACTACGCCATACCATTTTGCACCATTCAGTACCATACTTTACTGCAACATACCATCCTGCACTGTACCATACTGTACTAGACTGTACTACACTGTACCAAACAGCACCGAGCCGTACCGTACTGCACTGTACCATGATGTGCTGTACATGCAGTGCACAACAGACAACCAAAAATCAGCAAACGGAGTCAGTAAAAACCCTCAATGACCAACTCCCCCAAGATTCACCTCTGTAATTATAACTCCTCTATTTTCAGGAATATATTTTTTCTCATTAAAATCCGCCTTTGTAAAACTTGCTCAGTAATTAAATGTGGGCCACACAGTTTTTTTTCCTTTTTTTTTTTTTGCAGGCGATTAAAACATTCAAACGTAGCGTGGTGTAGCCTCTAGAGAGCAAAGCCAAAAGTAGGCCAACAAAAACCTTTTCCTGTGATGAGACTGGCCCCCCGACCCAGATATTGGACATCACTTTTTCACATACATATATTGTGTCCAAATGTCGAAGGTGCCATAGTTTATCTGGCCTTTTGGTTTTAATACCTCGTATGTTTTTTTTTCGCTCTCTCAGGCCCTCGTTCCCACTGAGACGTCGCTGCCGCTCATTTTTAACAGTAAATCAGTGACAGTTTTCACACCAAGACGGAGGGCGGCGGAGTAAACACTCCGTCTTTTTTCTTCTTCCTCCTTCTGTTGGATGTTCCAAGCCGGCAACTGATTGCATACTCAATACGTGTCACTGGCCTCTAACCATGATTTGCGGCCTGAGGGACATAAACGCCTCGAAGTGGGTCGGTCTCTATCCATCTTGAAGCTGCCGATGTCTGGAAAAAGACAGCAATCAGTCAGGGACGGGGACAATCCTGAGGATGAAAATGTTACTGGGTTCATAGATAGTAGTTGTTCTCACTTCTCCTGGTCTAATGTGTTGGAATTAGTGTGAAAACGGAGCAACCGTAAATGTCTGAGGACGTTCAGTTATTGGTTACTGGACGTTTTAAGGCCTTTTTCATTAGGACTTTTCCCTGGTGAAATATTTTTTGGACACCTGGCCAGAGTGCTGTTACAGACTAGATTTAAGAGTTTTATCTGTTTTAAATCAGAGCACATTTACTGTGTCATTTATGAACAGCACAGATGAAGGTAGTTAGAAGTTAGAAGACAGCTGAGCCTATTGATCCGTGAGCTGCCACCGAGTGGTGCTCTCACCGCCGAGTCTCTTTCTTTATGGAGACTTTTCAGCGATTTCGTCCACGGCCGTGGAAATTTATTTTACATTTTTATGTATTTTTAAGTATGGAACAGAAGGATACTGGACACTGTAGATCTAATTCCACTTTCCGTCCACTTGTTGTCACCGTAGAACGCACTTCGTGGACACTGTGATTAAAGCGCACTGAAGGAAAATGTTTCATTTTATCTGAAGGATGTAAGACAGCGATGTAATGCATCCACAGAGGCTTCGATCTCAGGTTGGACACTAATGACTCGACAAGGCGCAGTTTTCATAATCAATATTTTTGATATTCTGTGTAGACATTTGTTTTCCGTTTACGTGATTCAATTATTTTGAGTAACCTTCTTCTTCTTGATTTATCTCTCTTGCTTCTGAGAGATAAAAATAATTTCTGTCTGTCTTTTTGACAGTCCAACCAGCCATCTCTCCATCTACACACCTCCTGCAATTAGTCTTTCTGTGTCAGTAGCAAATAGAGAAGAAAAGTAAGTCATATATACGTTTAGAGAAAAAGCTAGAGAAGCTAGATGAGAGTGGTTTGGACATGTTCAGAGGAGGGACAGTGGTTATATTGGGAGAAGAATGATCCTAGAGATGGAGCTACCAGGTAGGACATGAACAGGGGATTTATTGATGCAGTGAGAGAGGACATGGGGGTAGTTGGAGTCGGAGAAGAAGATACAGAGGACAGGGGGAGATGGAAAATGTTATATATACAGTATATATATATACATATATATACTGTATATAAATATATATACATATATACTGTATATAAATATAAATACTGAATGACCCTAGTATACACTGTATACGTATATATATACATTATATATATATATATATATATATATACATATACATATATACTGCTCTTCTGTTCAATTTATACTTTGTATTATTGGTGATTCGTTTTATTTATGTTTTACATAACTTAAAAAACATAATAATACTTAGTTTTGTGTACTTTAACTTGTATCTTTTTCTTCAAATGTTGAGTTGCTTTGGATGTAAATGTCTGCCAAGTGTGTAGTAAAATATATTTATTATATGTTTATATATATATATATATATTTATATATATATGTGTGTTTGTGTGTGTGATTGTATAATTTTTTTAAGCATAGATACATATATATATATATATATATATATATATATATATATATAGTAGTAGGAGTTGGCGTCAGAGTAAAAGTTCCAGAGGACAGAGTGAGATGGTCTCGCTGTAGAAGGGTGCAACCCCTAAAAATGGTCAAGCCAAAGAAGGAGAAGAAGATTCAAGAATGTAGCTGAATCACAATTAATCATAATTAATTATGATTAATCATAAAAAAAAAAATCCACACAGCTAATTAATCAGGTCAAATAGTCACGCTTCAACAGCTCTGATTTTTACCACCCGGGTGGTGCAGAGTTGATAACTACGTGTCTGTCACAGTGAGGAGGAGGAGGAGGAGGAGGAGGCAGAGGAGCCGTCCTGTGTTTTTAAATTTAGCTCCAGTGGGATCCATGGCGCCTAAAAGCTGTTACGTCAAGGTCTGGCAGATCAAAATGAGCGGGTAAACACAGCAGATTCCTCACAGCCACCACAGATCCAGGCCGACGACACCAATCTCCATCCTGTGTTTCAAGCCTAAACAGAAGATTTCCCCAGCGTTCCGTTCCGCTCCCCACGGATCTTCTCTCACCTGCTTAAGAGTCACGCCGTGATGGAGTCTGACAAAGGAGGCCGTTAAAAATTGAACACCTTAAGTGGGGGAATGTGGTAGGCGGGCCTATTGTTACCTCCACCCACAGACGCGGGTGAAACCTGACACCCTTTCCTCGTCTCACTCCTACAGCATCTCCTCTCTCCTCCTCTCCCCTGCCTCCCCGGGGAGAGGCCTGTATCCCATTCATTCGATTGCCCTACAATGATGGATGTGCACCGTGAGGAATGGGCCGTCCCGGGGGCCGGAGCGTCGTTTCTGGGTTAAACAGCATCCTATATCAAACCCATCTATACCTTCACGAGCAGGAAGCTTGTTTACTGGCGCGGGAAAGCAGCGCAATCCATTTCTTGCTAGGGTTGTCTCGTGGATAGAACCCAAACTTGACAACAGCTGCGGTGGATATCGTACACAATCATTTCAAGATATCGTACATGACCACATTATTGTCGTCTGTCGGTGGTTGGGTCTTAGCTCGGTGACGCCGTCGACGTCAATACTCGATTGGTTAATTATCCGAACCAAGAAGCCATAAGCTATTCCACCAGGTGTCATCTCATCAAAGCAAAATAAAATGATCCTCTCTATTCGTCTCCTCTTGCCTAATTAAACCAGGTGAGAAATCGGTCCCCATCCTGGTATCTGGAGTTCTGATGCTGGGAACTCTCATGTACCATATTGCGCCCATGTGTTTTATTTTATTTCATTGCATAAAAGCTTTGAGATACCAGTTAAATCCATCCAGCCTTCATTGATCTGCTTGTAACCCAATAAAATTCTTTTCATTCAAAATCTCTAAAAACTAGGGATACCTGATTATATCGGTATCGCTCAGTTGATATTACTAGCTAGATATTAGCTAGATATCAGGCATAATGAACTGACATTGGTAAAATCAAGGAAGGAGGGATAGGAAGGAAAGAAAATTGTCATTGTGATTCGCACCACTGCACACAACGAAATGCGACCTCTGCATTCAAGTGGGTAGCTTTGAGCGCCCGGGGAGCAGTGAGTGGGGACGGTGCCTTGCTCAGTGGACCTTAGTCATAACCTGGCAGTTGGTGGATTCGAACTTGGAATCACACGGTCCCTAGTCAGGTTCCTTAACCACTAAGCCACCACTGCCCCAATGGTTTTCCCTCCGATAATGACAATCTGTTACCATAGTGCCTGAGTTTTGCCAAAGGTGCTGGAAGATCACATGGGGTTCTCAGACATTCCCTCCAGTTTTGGGGGCAAATGTCTCTACATCTGGTATCGGTGGATGTCAGTATCAGATAATGAAGTGTTTGGAAGTACAGTTAGTACGGACATCCCTACATGTTTAATATTTACCCTACATAAAACCAATAGTCACAGGAAGTCTTCTGCTGTGGCAAACTGAATGAGGAGACTTAGACGTCTCCTCCTCTGAAAGCGCTCCGTCTAAATCATTAGCACACAAACGCTGATAGAGACTTTTGTAGAAAGCGTTGTCTACAAATAAGCAGGCCGGGACACACTTCTCCGTCTCGGGGGATTTATTGTATAAAAGGTTCCTGTCCACGGCAGGTCCAACACGAATCAACTCATCAGCAGTCTCACCAACAAACCCCAAATACTGATACAGGCGTGTTCTTCTTATACAGTTTTTTGGACATTCTCAGACAGTCATATTACGAGACATTCAAGACATTTGTCAGACCTCTGAAATGTAGAATGTTGTGACATTGACAAAGGTACATCTTGTTACTGTTATCTAGGCGCCAGTTTATGTTGTGTCTTACTCGGTCTTGAGAGGGCGTCTTGTATCTGTTGCCCAGTTGCCAATCTCTGTTAAACTTTTTCTGCAATTCTACAGTGACATGAATGTCGTCCAACATTTAGTCTGTTCATAATACACAATTCTCCACCACAAGACCCAGGGTTAAGGATAAACTTCTCTCCAGCCGTGACACTTCCCTATTGACACTGAAGGTCAAGAAAAGGTGATACGTCGCTATGGCAATCAAATTGCAACATTTGCTGCAACACACTTATGTCATTTCCACCTCGTTCTTGTTTAACTGGCGATGTTCTTTGAATTATCACAGCTGCTGGACACTGATATTTACATCATTGTCCTCGTTCCTTGGGTTTTTATCACTTCCTGCGGAATCTTTTCTGGGGACGAGACTGCAGCGCGAGTCTCCTCCGCAGCCCTCGCCCCGGCTAAACACTGATCAGGAAAATATCTCATTCCCCGCGTGTCGTCTCTTTCCAGTCACAGCCAGCAGCACGACGCTCTTAATGTTCGTAGCGATGTAGCAACGACCCGCGGTGACAGATTGGTTTTTATCTTTCTTCAGAATAAGATTTAAGCAATTTCTTGGCTGCTAAACTTGTGTAATGAACATAATTTTACACTTATTTTTTTTTAAGTGTCACATTTATTGCGCGATGGGGGAAATAAAAGTTAATCAAAAGCTCTGCAGGTAAACAGCCTGTCTTCATGCTCTCTTTAGTCTTGTTTTAATTTGGCGTCCGTGCTCTCTCTCTCAAACCCAATAACTGGGGGGGACTGGGGGGGACAACCCCAGGAGCTGCCATGATACTCCCCTCCATATTGTGCATTAATTTCCAGCTAATGCGGCACGCTCTCACCTGACCGCCGGGGGAAGATCAGAAGTCAATTAGTGGGTTTGGTGGGCAGCTTCAGCCAAGCGGTACGAGCCAATGACAGTTTGCGGTGGACGACCACACAGCGGGTGCCAGGTGAAGAGCAGGGGGGGCCTAAATGAAATGCTAATACAGGCCACGGAAGTCAGGGCTCTCTAATTGGAACACAGCTGCTGCAGGGACCGAGTATCCCATGAAGCACTGCAGAAGCGGCGGCACCGTCGGGGTCAGTGTGATCAGGTCACGCTCCTTCTTTCCCCGACTCTCTGTCTCTGTGCAGCTTAAAATACCTGGCCTAAAACTGAAGACAGTAAAACAATGCACGGCGTAGAAAGTCAACAGATTTTACGCTTCGTCTCCGCTGTAAAACAACTAGAAGCCTATATATATATTCTCAACAAGTAATTTCACATTTTTCATTGTGCAATTGGTTTTTACAATTTGTGCAATTTTTTTGCTCTTTAAAAAAAGATTGTATTTTGCTAAGTCGAAAACAGACCGTGGCTACACACAAGAAGAGAGGAGAAGAATAGAGTCAGGATGGAAGAACTGGAGGAAAGAGTCAGGAGTGATCTGAGATAGAAGAGAGTCAGCTAAGGTGAAGGGACAGGTTTACAGGACAGTTGTGAGACCAGACGTGACGGATGGATTAGAGACACTAGGAATAGGTAGAAGACAAGAGACAGAGCTGGAGGTGGAGGAGTTAAAGATGCTGAGGTTATGAGGTAGAGAGAGACAAGGATCGGGAATGAGTTGATTAGAGGGACAACACAGACAGGAAGGTTTGGAGAAAAAGCTAGAAAAGACAGATTGAGATGGTTTGGACATGATCAGAGGAGGGACAGTGGATACATTGGTAGAAGAATGATCCTAGAGATGGAGCTACCAGGTAGGAGACAAAGAGGAGATTGATAGACATAGTGAGGGAGGACATGGAGGTGGTTGGAGTCAGAATTGAGGATACAGAGGACAGGGTGAGATGTTGACTTGCTGTGGCAACCCCTGAAAAGGGACAAGCTGAAGACGAAACACTGGTCCATAGTTTAGGTAATTCATGCATTAAAATGTAGCCACTGTAATTTCTCTTGATGCCACTAAATGGCGCCGAACACCAAAAGCTCCAAATAATCTCTAAAATTTCAGGTTTATTCCTGTACATTTTTTTATATATTTGCTGTAGTCAAATATTTAACTGTGTTTTGACTGGTGAGCTAGCTCTTCTCTTGCCTCTGATTGGCTACTGTTTACTCTGATGTGTACATTCAGACTCATGTCTATGATCTACATAATATTTAATTCAACGGTTGAAGGTAAATAGTAAATAGTTTGGTTGTGATTCTACTATATCTGGTGATTATATCTTTGTGAGCAGAGCATGTGTTGTGTTTACATACAATTAGGACATTATTCTGGCAGTTCTTACCTATAGAGGGAGCCGCTGTGCATTTTTTTTTAAACAGTCTGCAAGGAAACCAATATCAGGGAAAGTTGAATATTAAATTCAGTTTGAGAAACTGGCTCCACGGTCAATTCATGTCAAACATATATCATCGTATTTCAAATCCTTTAGACCTTGTCCATGAGGATGTCCTCTTTACATTCCAAGGCTCTTGGTGATGAAGGAGGAGTTGGCCTTAGAATAATACATGAGTTCATCATGGAGGAGACGGGTGGGAGAGTGAAGACCTGACTATTGGAAGTTGGTCTTTTCCATGTTGTCTGTAACCACGCTACTCCAACGCATATTGGCTTCAACTGGGATCAGTGAATAGTCTGTCAGTAGGGGGCAGCAGATAAAAGCTACTCTACAGATTTGTAGTCGATTTGTGACTTTCTTCCATTCCTGCAAGTGTATCAGGATTGTGTTCAAGTAAACAGGCAGAAGTGTCACATTGACTATGAAAAGCTGGAACTAAATGACCATAATAATTCTGGGATAATACATATATTTACTGTATTTTTGGACCATATGGTGCACCATACATCAAGGTTTATTCATCCCAGTCAGACAAACCCAGTCAGAACCAAATAACTTCAACTACTGAGCGTCTAGACCAGGCGCGGGCAAACTTTTTGCCTTGTGTGCCCCAATCGGACACGGGGGCCGAGTCCAAAGCAGAAAGATGGAGCGTACGTTTTTACTACGATAAATGCATGCAAAAGTCTTGTATGCTTCGAGGCGTCATATCTTGGGGGAAATCATATTATTGCAGGGAAAAGGCAGAAGTATAATGATATTATAAATAAAATTATTTCATGTGGACAAGGTTGGCGATCCGCATTAAAAAAACTCAACGGGCAGCATCTGGACCCCAGGCCTTAGTTTGCCCATGCCTGGTCCTGATCTCCTCATCATCAGGGTCTGGTTGATGTTATTGAGCTGTTCACTGATTATTCCAGCTCAGAGTTGGAAATCCACTTTGTAAGCGTGTCTCTTGCCCATTGGACATTTTGATGTCCGTATAACCACACACCATAACATTATATTGAAGCCCAGTATGTATTACTTCTCTCTGTCCAAACACAGTATACTATAGTATTACTCCAAGAGGCTCCTGTCTACAGTAGTTTTATTACTCTGACAAAACAAAAACAAAATGCAGTATAATACTGAATTATACAGAATTCAGAGCTTGTGAAAGTCATGGTTAAGCATTTGGATAGTTTTCTGAGCGCTATTCAAGGTCAGTAAACACAACCAGAATCCGTAAATAAGTTGCACTGAATAATATATGGTAATATACTGTGCATATATATATATATATATATATATATATACAGTATGTGATTTGCAAGGGACATGATCAGGAATGAGGTGAAAAAGAGCAGAAAAAACTAGGGAAGATTGAGATGGTTTGGACATGTTCAGAGGAGGGACAGTGGATACATCGGTAGAAGAATGATCCTAGAGATGGAGCTACCAGGTAGGAGACAAAGAGGAGATTGATGGATGCAGTGAGGGAGCTGTCTCTTATACACATCTAGATGTGTATAAGAGACAGGGATCAGGAATGAGGTGAAAAAGAGAAGAAAAAACTAGGGAAGATTGAGATGGTTTGGACATGTTCAGAGGAGGGACAGTGGATACATCGGTAGAAGAATGATCCTAGTGATGGAGCTACCAGGTAGGAGACAGAGGAGATTGATGGATGCAGTGAGGGAGGACATAGAGGTAGAGTAATAGTAGCAGAGTTAATAGTAGCGAGGACAGATGGAAAATGTTGACTCGCTGTGGCAACCCCTGAAAAAGGGACAAGATGAAAGAAGAAGATATATGACGTGCAACTTAATTTTTATTCAGTATTTTGCAGTTTTTTTATATATTTATGATGTGTAGAGAATATGGTATGTATCAGGAATTTACTGATACAATCGTTCCGTCGCCTCAGTCAAGTTCAGGTAGATTTCCGCAGAAACTGTGACCCTCGTAGGGTTATATCAGGCCACGTTCTGCTCAGAGTATGGGTAAATACATACACAGTGAGATGTAAACACAGAGCTGTTTTTAATAAAATGCATTCAGAGTCCTCTCTGCTGTCAGGTTTTATCAGCAGATGCACTCGGCCCGGACACCTCTGGACATGGAACACAGAACCAGGCCGAGACACTGACAGATAGAAAACTGATTCTTTACAAGTGAGTTCAGAGGACTGTATCCAAACAGTCTGGCAGAGTACACTAATATCTCCATGCTGAGCAGCACGGCGCTATTGAGCGCGACCATGCGCATCCGTCTCGCTCCGCTGCTCCCAATGAGCCAAACCCGTGGAATTGATGGCCGATGGGAGGGAAATAGGAGAGAGGAGGTTTTGCAGGGAGGAGAGCAACTGATGTGCTGCTCTCTGTCTAATTCACATTATTCCATCAAATAAACGTCGAGCGTCTTTGAAATGCAGGGGGTGAGAGGCGGCCTCTGTGGGCCGTCTCAGAGGCGAACACAGGAAATGTGGGGGTGAAAAAAAGTGGCGCTGTCGCCGCAAATGAAAACTCTTCTGCCGCCTGTCAGCTGGAGCTGCTGCTACCTGCGAGAAACGTTCATTAAAGCGGCACATCCACCACAGCAAGGCTGCGCTGTTTTCATCTGTTTTTCTTTTTTCTTTTTTTTTTTTTCAAAGATATTGTCTGTCCATTCTTTTCATTTTGGAAACAGTTAAAGTCCGGGGCGGTGTCGCCAACCTCCTGACATTTGACGGACTTTCAGATGAAACGACGGGCGAGTGACAGCAGAGGAGAATGGAGACAGCAGGGGAGCAGAGTCGCTGTACCCAGTCATGATGGGATGTTCTGTGCTCCGCCACATTATCTAGTCAGGCCTGGCTTACAAGCAGTAAAAATGCATCACTGCAGCTTTCATTAGTGCGCCAAGCAAAGATTATGGCTCGATGCAGAGCCATGAATAATGCATGAGGCGACAGTGTGTATGTGTGTATGTGTGTGTGTGTGTGTATGTGTGTGTGTGTGTGTGTGTGTGTGCCCCTATCCCCAAGTACCTCTGTTCATCCTAACATGAGGAACACACCCAGAGAGTATTGAATGCATAAACATTTAAATTAGCTAAACACACCGGTGCACCAACGCACACACACACACTCACACACACACACACACACACACACACACACACACACACACAGACGTTCTTGCAAATAAAACATTACCTGACTTCCACTCTTCCTGCCGTAGCTCAAGCTGCTCAGTCCGACTCTGCAGCAGCTGCTGCTGTAGCTCTGAAGAGTTAAAATGATGAAGAGTGGACGGTGGAGTGAATGGACGTACAGTAGAGTGGCTGCCACTGGATTATACTTCACCATTTACTTGATTGAAATATTCATTTTAACACAAAGGTGAATATTAGTCAGTGCCAAATAATAAGATTTATCACAAAGGATCCGAAATTAAAAAATTGGACAAAGACAGGGGCGATTGTTGATGTTTTGCTCCTCTGTATATAAAGTATGTAATGTGATTCTTTATATAAACATATATATATATATATATATATATATATATATATATATATATATATAGTCACGGAAAAAATGATTAGACCACTCTACTGTTTTCTTCAATTCCTTGTTCATCTTAATGCCTTGTTCCACTAAAGGTTTATCACCTTAAACAATGAACACAAAACCATGCAATGACTAAAAGCACTGTATTTGTCAGTACGATGTTATTGCTAGTGATGTAGGAACGGAGATGATTTTTGTCACTGTCAATAAAACCATGCAAAATGGCCAGAAATCAGCTCTGAAATTAAACTTAATCTTGGCCCGCAAGCTACCGTATTTTCATGACTATAAGGCGCCCATAAAAGTCTTTGATTTTATTCAAAATGTGCGGCACGCCCTATAGTGCAGTGCGCACTTTGTGTGTTGTTGTTGTAAGGCGGACGTAGTAGAGGACACCATAAGAACGTTAAAGGGGGAAGTGTGGGCGTTGTTTTGCTAATGCTCTATTTTGAAATACGCACACTTGTATGCTTGTGTGTGTGTTGTTGTTGTGAGGCGGACGTAGTAGAAAACACCATGAGAACGTAAAAGGGGAAAGTGTGGGCGTTGTTTTGCTAATGCTCTATTTTGAAATACGCACACTTGTATGCTTGTGTGTGTGTTATTGTGAGGCGGACGTAGTAGAGATCACCATGAGAACGTTAAAGGGGGAAGTGTGGGCGTCGATTGTATATAAAACTTGCGCCCTAGGATCGTGTGTGTTAAATATATTAATAGCAAAACTGAGACTGCGCCTTTTAGCACGGTGCGCCTACGGTATGTTTCTGTCCTTCAAGTAATGTCTCCGTACTGCAAGTTATGTCTATGTCTCGCAAGTATTGTCCAGTCACAGAGATATTGACTCTAGGACAAAGTGCTACCAACTGCTACTCTGAAATAGCTGCAACCGATTCGTCAGACGGCCGGTCCTGTAAGAACACGAAGGATGGACAACAGTCAAATTTTTCCTCCTTCCTTCCATTTTGTTCAGTATAGGACACTAAGACGCTCCCCTACCACTACCAGTCAAAATGACCTGGTCCATCCTGGACAGATTAGTGTAGAAACCAGTGGTGTAGTTGAAATCCCTATCAGCCCAATACCACTGCAATATTTGTTAATGCAGCTTGATCTTTGTTCATGGAAACAACTGACCTTTTCCACTAAAATCACTAATACGCCTTAATTCAGCAGTCATTCCAAAAAGCCATCCCGCTTTAATAATAATGGGAAAAAAAAAGATACGTTTAAAGCCGGCATTAACATAAGGACCTTTCAGGGTATTAGAAGTGGAGGATTATCATCAGTCAAACACGAAACTGTGACGACCTCAAACTTTTAGGCAGAAATCGCGGCTTGCTTACGCTTTTAAGCAAATTGGGAATGGAAATGATCTGCGTCCGAGTAGGAATAATATATTTATACATATAAACTCCAATCATTATATGCATTTGGTCCAATTTCTAAAGACCAAAGTAATGTTGAAAATGGACCTTGGTGATCCAGTTACGGGGAGAAAATATGACAAAAAAAAAAGAGCAAACCCGTCCTTTTGTTTCATTCTCTCGGCTCCTGCCTCCGTTCTGTGCTGTAGAAGTTAAAGTGGTGCAGGTGGAGGTTAGTGAGCCTGACCTGAATAATTCACTGCTGCTGGAGTTGTCAATGGAGATCACACGAGCGCCAACAACCACAGCTGAGCTGCAGCGCTGCTCTCAGGCCAGTGCGGGCCAGCAGTGGGCGTGGAACCGTAGACCCCGCTCCCTCTTCCGTGACACGTTTAAAGACTCAGTTACCGTCTGTGGAAGACGTAAATTTCTTGTCGTCTGTTGTCGTTGGTGTTATTTTTCCATCTCTTGTTTTTGTAAATCTGTAATTTTCCTGCGTGTGTCGTGTCTAATTTTTTTTTTTTCTCGCTGCTCTCTTCTGTGTTACTCGCTTCGCTGATTACCTGCACCTGTTCCCATTTGTTTTAATCTGCATCTTGTTTTCTCTCCTCTCCGTTTTTTTCCCTTCTTGTTTGTGGCCAATTCATCAATTTATTTTATTTTTTTTTCTTTGTGTTACAATTTCACTTTTCAGTCTGTAGTTATTAGAAGTATTTTTTCATCTGTAGAGCATATGGTCAATTTGGCAGGATTACAGAACCATGAACTTTTTTTTTCCAACCTTTTGTAGTAATACCTGGTAACGTAATGGATATATTGTAATAAAATACAAAAAAAATAGACAAAAGTACTCAATTTGGCACTGGGCGCCAGTGGTGCGTAGGCACTGCACCGTCCTGACCCGCATCACTTCCAGTGGGTTCAGAGTTTAGTGCAGTGTGATTTGGGTGGCATTAATGGAGACTTAATAAAACCATTATTTCTGGAAAGTTCTTTTTGTTGTCAGCATGTTGACCGCTAAGGGGTTCAGAGTTCGATTGCAGGCATTAATGGAGCTTCAATGTGTTTTTGTCAGTCAAAATTAAATGTTTTTGTACAACTTTGCCTTCACTGGTCTGCCTGCAGTCCAGAAATCATAGCTGAATATTAGTTTTGCTGGGAATTTTTTTGGGCACCTCAGCGGTAATTGGTGGTAGGAAGTTTCCAAACCAGGGGCCTTTGCGAACCCAAGTCTTTTAATTCAAATCTAGATTTGGAGCCAAAGCCTTCAGCTACCAAGCCCCTCTATTATGGAGCCACCTACCGGGGCTGTCCCAGTCTCTATTTTCAAGTCTAGATTGAAGACGTTCCTTTTTGACATTGCCCATTGGAGCCTAAAGGTTCGGCCGTACAATTTTTCTTTTGCTGTCCACTCTCTTTCCTTTATTCTTTACTTCCTTACTCCCTTATCTCCTAAGGACTAATTCATGCCGGGACCTCATGTCCCCAGAGTCTCAGTTCTACCCCAAGAACCCTATGGCTGTGGATTGGACTCAAGTCTTAGCCTCTACCTCCTGTCCCAGCTTCTCTAGGACCCCATGGTCTGATTTCTTGACCCAGGACTTCACCTGCCGTTGTGTGGATAGCCTTAATTGATTAATTAAATTAGTTTTTACCCCTTAGTGTCCGCCTATCCGTCCTGGGTGAGGATCCCCTCCACTGTCCATCACCCTGAGGATTCTTCCTTTTTTCCCTGTCTAGGTTTTTGGGAGTTGTTCCTCAGCTGGTGTGAGGGTCAATAAGGGCAGGGGGGATTTTTTCCTGTTTTGTTTACTGTATCTTGTTTATTTTATGTAATTGTTCATAAAGTGCCTTGGGATAACGATTGCTGTGATTGGTCACAACAAATGGTTTAAACAAATACATTTGAAAGTGAAGTTAACCCTAGGGGACTGGGTTCGGTTGTGACATGAAGAAGAAGAAGCTTCGTTGTTTTTGTTATGGCTACAATAAAATGTTCTATCCATTTTTTTTACCAGAATTTTGTGGTAAGAAAGTACAATTTTTAACCATGAATATTTTTGTTTTTTTTACCTATACTGTAGTTTATAAACCATGTGACTTACATTGAAATAACCTGCAATTTCTCAGAAAGAATAAAATTCATTTTTTTTCCTGTTAATTTCAAACCACCATGCTAAAACAGAGGTTGGTCGTAAAAAAGGAAAGCCATGTATTAGACATTAACTCATGAGGGGTGGTCTTCTCTTAGATGTTTGTGTAGTAAATGAATGTAGGTCCCTTGTATTGAAGTTTCAGAAATCGAACTCAAATTCTCCCCAAATTGACTTTTGCTTTAATTCCCCACTCCGCCGTTCTGATGGTGTTTGTCTTTACTTGTTGTCACTTCCTTCCATTTCTATGTTCTAGCCCCTGGTTCAGTGCTGGAATCCCAGGAAGTGCTACACGGTGGTAACAGAGAGCTATGGTAATAAGTACGAATGTGGAAACTGATCTAAATACATAAATTCATGACTTCAGAGAAAGGTGTAATTTTAGAACTGCACCCTTTATTGCCTCGCTGCCTCGTCCTCCTGTGCAGATATTGTTTATGAGCGCAGACACGGCGCTGAATGATAAACACTCTATTTTAATTAGCCCATCAGTAAAACATCAGTGTGTGTTCATTAAGTCTGGTGAGCAGCTGAAACTAAATCAGGTAGTTCTTTTTTTTGTTTGTTTTCCCTCCATCTCATATCTGTTGAGACGTTCCCTCGTCGTGACTCAGGGTTGTTTTCTGTTTCTATTAGCTCCGAGTGAGGATAAAAGAAATGAAAGTCAAGGATGAACCATTCCATCTAGCTGCGTCCTCTCCGTCGAGCCCCGGCGACCTACGGTCTCCCCGGCAGACCGTTTGCGTTGACTTCAGCTCACAGTCGTTTTCATTTCAATCACAACGCTGCAGCCGAGGGAGTGGCGACAGCGGGACGCGGGGACAGTTTGCTAATTGATTGGCAGGTATTTGCATATACAGTACGCGACAAAATGTCACGACCGGCCTTGGGGGTGACCCGTGTGGGCTGTTGGCAAAACAAAGTGATGAGGGTAATTTATCATGCGGCCCACGCTCTGCTGAGCACGGGCGACCGCTCCCGCTATTGTTAGCGTCGTCAGTCACCTGTCACACCGTGGTGGGCATGAATAGAGGGATGCCAAGTGGAGGTGAAGGGAGAGGGGACTGAGGAGGGGGAGGAGGCGGGAGGAGGGGAGGGATGAACACTCTGGTCATGGTGCGAACAGATAAGGATCAGACAGGAAGTCTTTACTGCTGAGGGAGCAGCATCAGTCAAGTCAATCAGCCTAGTGTTCAACTAAACAGGCTCAGTAAATTAATGATAAGCAAGGATGTCTGATTAGCATATATAAGTAATTATATGTATTTATGTTCCTTCTAATGATTTTTTTTTTTTTCTCCGATAAAAATCCGATAACACAATGACTGGGTTTTGCTAAATTTGCTGAAATCGCACAAAGTTGGTTCTGAGATGTTTACCTCAAGTTTAGCTGTAAACGGCTGCATACATCGGAATTGGTTGAAGTTGGAATCGGAAAAGTATTCCGACAACATTGGTAAAATCCGATATTGACACAAGTTAATACCAGACTTCTATTATTTTAAGTAAATTGTGTAAGACCGTATTGGTCGATATTGGAATAAAGAAAATAAAGTATTCTGAAAATATTGGTTTTATTGTATATCGGCAAATGTAAATATAGGAAACCTCAATGAGTTAATTGTAGAACATCGTTATCGGAAATGAAGTGTTTGGACGATATTGGTAAAATTATATACCTGCAAAAATAATATGACATTGCAAATTGTTTGCACAATATTGGTATTAGTTGATATTGAATTCTATAATAAAGTATTCTGACAATGTTGGTAAAATTGGATATTGGTTAAAGTTAATATTGGACATCCCTTTTTTTTAAGTACATTTCAGAATATTGTATTTAGTTGAGAATTGGAATCTGTAACTTAGCATTGGAAAATATCTGTAAAACCAAAAAAATAAAATATCGGACATCCTTAATTGTGAGTACATTTTAGGAAACTGGCTATGGCTATGGCTGCTATCAGAAACAGAAATTAAGTGTTTGGACAATTTTAGTAAAATCTGACAAAAGGCAAAAGTTTATATCGGACATCCCTTAATTTAAACATTACATTGCAGAGTATCGTTATTGGTTGATATCGGAATCTGAAACAAAACCTCTGACAATATCGGTGAAATCAGATATCGGCAAAAAGTCCATATTGAACATCTCTAGTGAATGGATATCATTATTGGTTGATATTGGAATCCGAAATTAAGTGTTTAGAGTAAAATCTGAACGAAAGTCAAATGTTTATATTGGACATCCCTTATTGTCAGTCGACTGTCAGGTACAGTCGTTGTCCTTGGGAGACACTGCATTAATGGGAGCATTTGTTTTTATTGCTTCATTCCGGGCCTCACAACTTATGCTAAACTACCATCACATAACAGATTGGTTGGATGCTCAAAATGGCACCTGTGCTGTTTAAGAAGTCAGGAAGTCAGGCCACTGAGGGCCACCCTGAGAATAATCTCTACCTGCTCCGATATTACCTTGAAGGGCTAACGGTTCTCACCATCAGGTGTCCCACAGACACCATCGTATTGGTTACCTTATGAACCAGGAAACCAATGAGGTGAGGAAATCCCATCAGCACAGCAGGTGGAGGAGGAGAGTGTGGATCAATGAAGGCGCAGGATGTTGTGAGGCCGAGCGTCCGCATCGTTACTCTCACTGTTATGGAAATCCTCCTGTGGACCGGTTCTGCCTATAAGGTAAACATTTGGTCATCATCACCATAATTATGCCCAAGACAAGTCCCTGAGCAGAATAGAGTAGTGGGGGGGGTGTGGTGTTGCGAAAGGGAGCCGGTGCAGCTCATTAATAGTGTGCGAGACCGGCCATGATAACATTGGGTCCAATTCCTGAGAGAGGTTTTTATTTTTTGACCAATTAGCTGCCTGAGCAACCTATTGGCCATGAAGTGATCTCTGCAGGGATTTTATCAGACCATGGTCTATTAAATCAGCTCTCTGGCTGAGCACTTATGTACCATCACTGTGCTCAGAATGGCCCCCTCTGATTGATGCCACTGCCAAATGCCAGTAATAACGCTTGTTATTGTGCGTCTCAATGCTGCTGTTTCCTCCTGGATGCATTTGTTGCCGGGTGTGTAGGCCTATGTGCGCTATAATGGGTGGTCTTTATTATTATTTTTTTTTTCCTCTTCCACCCTCCATTCGTATGTAATAGACCATTCCCAGAGATATGGCCGGGTGGAGAGATTATTGTAATGCTGGGGGGGGGGACCAGCAGCTGTCCTGAATGTAAACTACAGGGGGAGTATTCACACGGTGTCGTCAGGTGGGTCAAAAGACATGGCACTGGGTTACTGTATAATTTGGGAATGTGGAAAGCGATCGTAATGACTCTGTAAACTCTGCATTCATTCAGGGTGCTGGTTTGAGCAGCTGAAATTCCATGAATTATTCCACTACGGAAGGCAAATACAGTTTGGAAAACTCTCAGGAAAAGTGAATGGATGGATGAATGGAACGGACAGTTTGGACTAAAAAACTTCAAGTCATTAAGTGACTTAACTGCACTTTAATATTCATTCATTCATCATCTTATCCATGGCAGGGTTTTAGTGACAGCAGTCCCCACCACTGCCACCCAAATCACACTGCTCCATATTGTCAGCCTTCCCGGGGGTGGTGAGCCCACAGGAAGGATTAAGATATCGGCAAAATCAGAGTTTGGAAGAAGTTAATACTTGACATCTCCATTTTTCTTCTTTCATTCATCTTCATTCATCACCAGGGCAGTGGCCTAGTGGTTAAGGAAGCGGACTTGGGTCCAAAAGGCCCCCGGTTGGATTCCCCCTACTGCCAAGTTACTGCCTAGATGCCCTGTGCATGGTATCGTACCCTACACACTGCTGCCCTGGCGCTCATTAGCGTTGCGTTAGCATTGTGCGCTGTGGTGTGAATCACAACGTCACAATGACAAAAAAAGGAATTTAACCTTAATCTTCATATTGTTAGCCTCATAGCAAAATTACTTAAGTCATATTTCAATGTTTATAAGTTACGCAATTTGTCTGTGTAGATTCTCAGTCATCCAGGTACTTAAATCCAAAATTAGTTACTTCAAAAGCAACTGGTTTCTTGAAGACGTTTCACCTCTTCATCCAAGAGGCTTCTTCACTTCTAACCGACTACAGGAGAGACCTGGTATTTACCTCAAACGAGGCTGCATACCTGTGAAAGGGGGGTTGTTGTAGAACAAAAGGCTATAGGAGGGAGGTGGGGTTACAGGGTGATGTGTCACACCCTGTTGGAGACGTAAGCGATTATGCTATGAGGCTAACGATATGCTTTTATGCACAGAGGTAGCTAGCACCACCCAAATCTTACCACTCCATACTGTGTTTGGAAGTTATGTGGTCCAGGACGGTGCTTTGATTACAGCACCTCAGTGGCAACCTGGCAACTGGTGGATCAGCACCTGAACCTTGAATTGTTTGACTTCAATCCGATACTACATTTCTATTATGAATGTTATTGATTTATTAATTTAGACGCAACCTTTTTAGCGCCTACATATATTTTGGATTATTTTTTCATTTATCCTTGTCATGTAGCGTTCTTTTGTAGTATTGATGCCATCTTGACATCAAGTATATCTGCCAACACCAGGACCCCTAGCTGTCACTTGTGCAATTACAATAAATTGTTACTTTAACCCAAAAATGATTCATTCATTCATTCGTTCATTTGTTCATTCATCTTCGTTTTTTTTTATCCGTTACTGGGTCCCAGATGTAGTACCGTATTTTCACGACCATAAGGCGCAGTCTCAGTTTTGTCAGTTTTGTGTGTCATTACTATATTTTACACACACATAAGGTGCACCTGATTATAGCGGACGGGTTCTATATACAATCCACGCTCACACTTCCCCCTTTAACGTTCTCATGTTGTCCTCTACTACGTCCGCCTTACAACAACAACAACACACACAAGCATACAAGTTTGCACGTTTAAAAAAAAAAACAGCGGGAGCAAAACAACGCCCACAATTTCCCCTTTAACGTTCTGATGGTGTCCTCTACTATGCCCACCTAACAACAACATACACAGGGCGTACTACACTACAGGGTGGACAGCATATTTTCAAGAAATGATGAGACTTTTACGTTATAGTTGTGAAAATATGGTAATCTCCACCACTGCCACCCAAATCACACTGCTCCATACTGGAGCCTTTCTGAAATTATGTGCGTCAGGGTGGTGCTACGGTCAGAGTAACCTGACAGCTGGTGGATTTGACTTTCAGACTTACCACTAGGCCACCACTGTTGCCCAACAGAAATGAAAAATAAAGCCCAGAGTAGAGTAGACCAGTAGAATATCAGCTGAACTGCGATCTATAAATCTGGACACTCCAAACAGGAAGTGTCCCTGCCTCCATTGTTGTGGAGAAATCTGTCCCAGTTCCCTCTATGGAGCAGCCTATTGTTTTGGGGGATTAAAGAGGATTTAGGGCGGAAGGAGGAGAGCAGCGTGACCCTCTCAGCAGTTGTCAGCTGGGAAATTCACAGCACTCCAACTCTGAAGACCGGGAGATCTGGCTGGATTATCAATTATTCATGGCTAACTGGAAGAGAGTCAGTCGGAGAGGGAGGAGAGATAGAATATGTAAATGTGGTGACAGAGAGAGAGACTGAAGACCTGCGTCTATACAGTATCATTAACTGTATTAACCACTAATGTTTGTTGTTTTGGGGTCCACTGTGTTAGATTGTATAAAATTAGCCTCAGTGAGAAATGCAGCAGAACTGTTTAGTCCAAAATACCTAGTGTTGTGAGTCAAACGGTTCTGGAACCTGCTTTGTTTTGCAAAGGGTTTGACTGTGGACTTTTGAAAAGCTGAAGACGTTTGACCAGCTGATCATATCTGGCAAAGAAAAACGAAAACCACTTACAAGATCACTTGAAATCGGGCAGTTGGTGGCCTAGTGGTTAAGTAAGTGGACTTGGGTCCACAAGGCCCCCGGTTCAAATCCCTCATATCGACAGGTTACTGCTGAGGTGCCCTGAGCATACGTTCCTGAAGGATACTCCCTAGGGATTAAAAGAGTTCTAAAAAAAAATCACCTAATTAATTTGATATGGTCTTTTTAAGAGGGCTGAAAATTTCATGTCAGCACTGCACCTCATGTAGGCGCTCATGTGAAAAGAACAATATGTAAAACAGACAGTAGTGCAGCAGAGAATTACAGTTTCATTCGCAACCTTCTTTTATCGGTCTGGAATTTTCATTTACTGCAGTCTTTGCCTGTATATGTATATATATATAGTATATATGTGTGTATATCTAGGGACATTAATTGTTTATATGTGCAACTAATATAAGTGCACTAGCTACAGGCAAAAAAAGCATGAAACCATAACTTTGAGTGGGAAATGCATTTCACAAAATGGACAAGAACAGGCATATTATCTAGAAAGGAAAATGACAGAATATTACTATTAATAGATTGTTAGACAGAATAGTGTTTTTATATATATATTTATAGATATACTGGACTATAAGTCGCAAAACCCAGTGAAAAGATTCCACAGAGTGCAATTTCCTCTGTAAAATACAGTATACAATACCTTTGCAGTTTCATTCATTCATTTCTTCTGCTTGTCTTCTTCTCGTTGCTGGGTCGCAGGGACAGCTGACACCACCCAAATCTCATTGCACCATACTGTGAGCCTTCACAGTAGTGAGGAGCCTGTAAAACAGTCATTTTGACTGTTTTTGTGCAATATACCTAGTAACGTCCAGTTTTGTCATACAGGTGGTGAGCCCACAAGAAGTAATGTGGGGCGGTGCTATGCTGAGAGCACCTCAGTGGCAACCTGGCAGCTGGTGGATTCAAACCTGAAACCTTGTGGACCCAAGTCCGCTTCCATAACCACTAGGCCACCACTGCCAGTTTAATACTTTTCTTTATTAAAACAATATGTTGTGATTCTTTTTTCACCGTGGTCTCTTAGTTAACAAGTCGATCCTCACTTTAAACACAATTCACGAAGAAAAACCTCCAGCAGCAGAGTCAGTGTTTTATTTTATTTGCATTAGGATTTTCTTCTCTGTTAACCTAAAACTTTGCAAGTTTCCCTTTATGGCTTTGGGTTTTGCTACTTTATTTCCCTTCCAGGCATTCAGTGGTTCCGGGTGTTATAGTAAGTTTAAACTGGAGGTTCAAGTCTTCCTCCCTCAGGCAGAGCACAGGAATTCTTGTTGGAAAGGGAATGTTCTGAAACACCTTTGATAAGTGTAGGCTGTCAGTAGAAGTAGCAGAATAAGTAGTCACAATTTTTCCAAAATCCATTATCCCGTATCAGTCCGTCAGAGGGAAGCTGAATTCATGGAGATGTTAATGATATACTCGGAGGTCGGCACACAGCTCTGGGGAGTCGATCTAAAACGTGTACGCAGGAAAATCATTTTCTACAATCGGAGCTTCAGGAGCTCTCCGAAAAAATATCCGGCTGACGTTCCATTCTAATCTGTGGTTAATGTCCATATAAGGATGTCAGAGGAAGTCTGCAGAGGACACTGGATGATTGGACTGGAGAGGGTCCTGCTTCCTGCCAGGTGCCAACCCCATTACCTGGGTCCTCTGAAGTATCGGCCTCTCTCCGTTTCTGTGATGAAATTGGCAGATGTGAAAAACCCAGAACAGGTTGACGCCTCAGAACCAGCTTTTGAGAAAAATTGTTTCCACTTTGTTGCAGTTTGATTGTATTGAGCATATTAAATTATTGTACTTAGTGGAACAGTGTAGTTCCCATGTTGCGGGGTTTATTCCTGGTCCCACCCCGGTACTTGTTGGTGTTTGTAGAGAACCTCAGAGCAGAAAGTATTAGCAGTTAAACTATCAAACCATTAGGATTGTAGTGTTTCTTAAAAAATATCTAATACTAGAACGTTCGGGACAGTCATTTTGACAGTGTTTGTCCAAGATCCCTTGTGACGTCCAGTTCTGTCCATCATACGGGTTCTGGGACCAGTTTTGTTGTTGTACTGAGGACAGACAAGTTTGGGATGACAGACATTATCAGGAATTACATATAGGGTATAGCGTTTCAATCATCATGTCCCTTCCTGACTTTACCTCAATGTCTGTGGTTTATTTCAGTTTTTTTAACTAAATACCGGGAAAAAATATAATCTACTCCTTGTCAGCCCACCAGGGGTCAAAATTGCATGTTAAATATTC
The DNA here is from genome assembly GCA_016785265.1 of Paraplagusia blochii. Classification (NCBI taxonomy): domain Eukaryota; kingdom Metazoa; phylum Chordata; class Actinopteri; order Pleuronectiformes; family Cynoglossidae; genus Paraplagusia; species Paraplagusia blochii. The sequence goes on from JAFBJS010022277.1 coordinate 45,518, forward strand.
AGCAAATGTCGCAGTTTGGTTGCCATGGTGACATATATTGCCATCATGCTCAGGTGTCAGTGGGGGAGTGGAGAAATTTGACTGTTGTTCAAGCCTTGGAGCTCTGTCAGAACCGGCTGACTGATGAGTTCTGTGATATCAGAGGAGGAGATGTTTGAGTCTGCAGAAGAATACGGTGGTGAGATGATGAGGGAGAAATCAGTGAAAATTGGAAAAGAAAAAAAAAAAAACACTTCGGCTTGTCCTCCCACAGGCTGAAATCAGGTGCGGAAACAGCAATGTACACATAGCGGACCAGCATGACATACAGTATGAAGTGGCAAGTCAATAGAACTCATTAGAACATTGAATCCCAGTTGGGGAGGTTGGCTGCTTCTTGTGAAACCTGGATGAAGGTTCATGAAGTATTGGTATGGTGGAGTGTGATTTGAGTGCTGGTTGTGGAGACCACTGAACCAGCGACCTTCTTATGGAGAAGCATGAAGATAAATGAAACAATTCATGGAATCGTCAGATAAGTTTGATTTTGTTCAACTGGGTCAGAATATCTCAACACGTCTGGTTGCTGTTAGCTTTAGGTGATTCACAACTTGAGTGAAAAAATATCGGTGGCATTTAGGGGTCCTTATACACACCATGACATTTTACTGAAGCCCATAGTGTATTACTCCACTCACCAAACCCAATCCAAACACAGTATAGTACAGTATTACTCCACAAGTTTTCTGATCGCTGTTGCCTTAATGCTGCAACAAAACAAAAGTATGTTGAGCACTTAAACATTTGACAGATTTTTGGGAGCTGTTTAAGGTCAGTGAACACAACCACCACAATCCAACCATAGGGCACACCCCACATTAACTTGCACTGTTACAGCAAATCATATGCTAATACAGTAATGATAGTGTGGAACAGTATACATATCTAATTGGCTCATAGTACAGGGTGCTTTGACAGAACGTGTTCAAATAAGGAGATAAAATATTCTTATCCACAGTCTGTCAGAAAAAAAAAGTGGAATTAAACAATTTCTTAATTCATGGCTCAGGGTAATTTCTTTTCTTTATCAATTCCGTTTTCATGGCATGAGTTGAAAACCGAGGTCCAAACAAAAGTGACCGACTGGATAAAGATTCTAGATTTGATTCCTAGTTTTCCTACATTTGATTTCATTTCGTAGATACCCCAGCCTTTCCGACTCCGCATCCTAATCCAAACCCTACTTCATCCCCTGGTTGAGGACATTAAGTCCTTCACCCAATACCAGCGGGTATCTTGTAGGTATACTCTGAATTATGTCTGTCAAAGGGTGCGATTGGGGTGAGGGAGGGTCACGTCCTCTGCCTTTCAGTCTTATGGTCTCCCCCATCTCTTATCAAACCCTGTGACCCTCCCCCAGCCCAGGAGAGTTCTGCCTCTGACTCGTGTGAGAGTGTTACTGTGCTAATAGCTTCAGCTCACTCTATTATCAAGGCGCAACTGCCCTGGGTGAGTGCATTTCCTTACCAGGAAAGTCCACAGGAGTTCGGAGGTGCTGACTCACCCCAACTGACGGGCCACAAATCATTTTAATAAGACTAATCATTTCTGTGTGGTCCCCGGAGAGTTAAAACAGTCCTGCGGTACCGATTCACTATTTTTCTTGTCTGTCCCAAACAATGTCCCAGCTCCTCTATCAACTTGAGCTGCACAGACTCAGCGAACAGTTCTTGTCCCTGAAAACCCAGCACTGCTAAATGAGTTTGTGGCTTAGCGCAGACTGTCATGGCAACTGGGCTCAGGAAACCCTGACACTGAACCTTCCAGAAGGTTTGGAGCAACTAAGGCTGCAGGTGCAGGGACAGGGCTGGCTTACGGAGAGAATGTCTGTACACAGAAGGTAATGTAGATATTTGCAGTGATGCTGTCAAACCAAAACATCGTTAAAGGGATGAAGTGATGCTTTAATGTTCATTTAAAGTAATTATGGCGGTTTGAAAATTGTGAAATGGAGCTGTTGGACGTCTTTGACCGCAGAACGTCTCTGGGGTTTTGAAACAATGAAGAATGACAGATTCAGTTAACGACTCTGACTCACTCTGACTTTCTTTTACATAGACGAGAAATACATAAAGCAACAAATACAATGATGTATTTCAAATATAAAGAGTCAAATATGATTCAATTGATTCAACTTCAATTTTTCAATCTGTCTTTGGGGCAATAACCTTCAAAATAAAGTTCATGACTGGAATAAGTCTCCATAAGGGCATTGTATGGTCTGAAGCAGGGTTCCTGTGCCTGTGTGTTTTCCCCTGGTATGTTACATATAAAGTAGACAGTGCTCCTATATTTGCTACTATATTTGCTTACCACCATGTGCACGTCCGATATTGTCTGATCTCGTAAGCTAAGTAGGGTCGGGCCTGAATAGTACTTGGATGGGAGACCGCTTGGATATAGCAGGTGCTGTAATCTTTTACCCCATAATTTCCCGAAGGTTCCATAATTTCCCAAAGGGTTAATAAAGTTCTCCATTTTTATGTGCCTGCTCAGATATGCTACACCTAAAGCTAGCAGCTGATCATCTCCTCTTGTCTGACTTACCCCAGACATGAACTGACCACCCGCAGATGCTGAGGGTATTCTGGGTATCTTCTGCACTGGCGCCTTGCCAATGTCGTTGTGCGTCTGGATCTAAAAATACATGTTCAACCCAAAGCTGTAACATCAGAAATCCTTGTAAGGGTTTCCAAAGACTTGTATAACACAGGGCCCAAGGGAACCTCAAATTAGGAGAAAGGGTATCGGCGATGTATCCCATAGGCCACCAAAGTAGCATACATTAGGTGATTTGGGAAAGATCAAGGGGAGATCTACATCGGACAGGGTTCCTCCAGGCAGACCTAGGCCCCTGACTTGATGCTGTACTTCTTATTCTTTTGTTTGCAACTTAGTCGGAGACTTCTTCCCTCTACATCTCTACATCATCCACACTGAACCAGATATATATCGGTACTAAATATAATTAGGTTCTTTTGCACCTCATTTTCTGATGATTTCAATCTTGTGCAGTTGGTTTATAACTTGTGGAACATAAGGCTGATGTATTATGAGTATGCTGCAGGCTACTAGCATGGTATACAATGCCCTTTCTAGAACAATCTGTTTATAAACTGCAGTGGTTTGGCAGAAATTGACCTAAATTGAACGAAAGCAAATTTTAATAACTGTTTCAGTCCTGTACTCACTTGTATTCTGGATTTAATTTTGAGTTTTCTCTGTGTTTTGTGGTTCCCTGTTCACCAGTGCATTGGTTTGGTACTCTATGGGGCCACCATGGCTTAAGGAACTTGAGTCTGGAGGGTCTCAGGTTCAAATCCACTAGCTGCCAGGTTACCTCTAAGGTGCACTGAGCGTGGAACCATCCCCACTCACTGCTCCATGGCTCCTTTTCGACCATATTGGTAATAATGGTATTGCTTCGGTTAATGTGCTGCCTCCTCTGGTAAGAATCTGAACTACGCACATTTCAGTAAAACAGTGGGCGGCTTCGAGTGCAGTGAGTGGGGACGTTGGGGACCTTAGTGGTAATTTGCCAGTTGGCGGATTCAAACCTGGACTCCTCTGGACTCCTGTCTTGCTCTTTGACCACTGGGCCACCACTGCCCTTGTTTCAGACAGAGGAATATTTTCTAGTTACACGGGTTTTTCTCAGTATACTGGGTTCAGATAAGTTCAGATTTTTTTTTCTCTCCTTCCCTCTTGCGGACCTCCTACCTAGACTGATTTCTGTCCATCTTTCTCTGCGTTGCTCCTTGCTGTCAGTCCTTCTGCTGAATCAAGACCCGATATCTCCAAGCTCATCCATCTCCACGGAGCAGTGAGTGTTGTTTTCCTTCAGATCAGCGTTTGTTACTGTGACAAATGGTTACAGTAGAGAGAAAGACGCCAGAGCTCCTCACAAATGGAATATGTTCTCTATTAAAAGGCTGTAGGGGGCCTCACTGAGCTGGGGGTGGTGATAACCGCCGAGCCATTGATAAATGTTCGGTGAAGATCATAAAACAATCCACACGATTTCGTTGTCGCCTTTGACGGCGCGTCGAGTAGCTTCTGCAGCCTTGAAGTTCTCAGAGTTGTCACTCTGCAAGTGCTTGAAGTTGAGAGGAAATCTATTCCCTGCACAAAGCAGAGGCGACACGCTGACATAATTCATAGCGGGTGTTTTTAAATAAGCGGACGACTGAATGACACTAATAACCAAATAAAAGCCGACCGTTATGTTGAGTTATGTTAAAGAATGAGGCTGAAGCACCTGCGATGTTATGACTGGGCCTCGTGTCATCAATCCTGGATAAGGCACTAAATCCTGGCCCAGGATCTATGGACCTCCATTGGTATTGGATTTCAAGACAGCTATGAAACCTTCAGTCAAAGCTCTAAAACATCATCTTTGTCTTAATCCACTGATCGATCCAGCGGACAGCTTGAAATAACACAATAAAGTAGATTTAGTGGCACAGCACAGCAGGGGCATTTCATACCTCAGATTAAAGACTGGTGTCTGGAGCGGCGGGGGAAAAAGAACAGAAACAATAAAACAAACGCTGCTTCAAAAATACCAATAACTTGACGTTTGAGGGCGACAGATATGTAATGTAACAAATGCAATATCATTTCAAATGCTTATTTATTTTATTCTATATTTTTAATAACATTCTTTATAAAAAATATTATTATTATAGTTATATGAAAATAATAACATGTTCATTCATTCATCATCTTCTGCTTGTCCGTTGCCGGGTCGCAGGGGCAAATCACATTGCACCGTATTGTGAGCCTTCCTGTGGGTGGTGAGCCCACAAGAAGTGATGTGGGTTGGGACGGTGCTATGCTCAGAGCACCTCAGTGGCAACCTGGCAGCTGGTGGATTCGAACCAGGGACCTTGCGGACCCAAATCCGCTTCCTTAACCACTAGGCCACCACTGCCATAATAACATGTTTTGATATGTTATTTTACGTTAACATTACATGAAATTAAACTGTAAGGTCAAACATTTTTTTTCCATGATTGATGGACAACGGACATGGGCAAAAGACAGGAGGCAGAGGCGGAGGTGGAGGAGATAAAGATGCTGAGATTCCTTTTAGGAGAGACAAGGATGGACAGGATCAGGAATGAGGTGATAGGGGGACAACACAGACAGGAAGGTTTGGAGAAAAGATAAAGATGGTTTGGACATGTTCAGAGGAGGGACAGTGGATACATGGGTAGAAGAATAATCCTAGAGATGGAGCTACCAGGTAGGAGACAAAGAGGAGATTAATGGATGCAGTGAGGGAGGACACGGAGGTAGATGGAGTTAGAGTAGAAGATGCAGAGGACAGGGGGAGATGGAAAACGTTAACTTAAGGTGGAAACCCCTGGAAAGGGACAAGCTGAAAGGAGAAGAAAATTATTTAAGTTAATGAAACCCCTTTTTTTTTATTGCACAATACGATCCTTATAAATCCAATTAAACAGTTCTTCCACGGGATTCAGCTTTTTCCCGATTGATTGCAAATACAGGATAAGGAAATACCGTAATTAAAAAAATTGCAATCATTGCTCCGCACCAGTGTTTTTGTTCTACGTAGAAGAGTCGGGGTCAGCGTTTTTAGCTTTGTAGTCCTTACAGCCGTTATTCAAAGCCCTGAAGATGAGGTAATGGGATTCTGAGTCTAATTCATACAATAATGTTTCCCCATTTATCCTGAGCAGTTGATGGTAAATACATTTACAGAATACGTGTTCCATCACGTCCTGCTACACGCTTCATTTACATTACAAATGTGTCGGGGGGTAACGGGTGGAGGAAGCAGTCGGTGTAAGGGGGGGTGTGGGGTGGTGTCATTTTTAAAGGGACAATGCAAATGAATAAATTAATACCAGGTTTTCAGTGTGTGAGAGCGTGTGTGTAATTTGTAATTCTCCACTTACGTTGATTAATTCCAGCACATTTCATTTAGTGGGAGATGCCTTGGGATATAGTTTTGCGAAGGAATCCGTCAAGTAATCCTACAGATATTGCTCTGTTTAATTAAAACCAGAGAGGGTGGAGATGTAAATGGACCGTCTCATTTACAAGAGTCGGTGGGAGGGAGACAGGGATGATGGGGCTCGGGATTTTTTTTTTTTTTTACTTCAGAATCAAACCAAAGTGACACTTGAGCAGCTTGGCATCACCGTCAGCGGTCAACTTTTATATGTATATATGTAAACTTACGTTTATGAACTATTGATGTCTGATAGTAACAATTGCCAATTTCTAATTTTTTCGAAACAATCATTCATTTTTATTTTTATTTTTATTTTTTTTTAGGAATTCCTTGGTAATTTCCATCAGGAAATTATGACTCTGCATTTAACCCATCACCATAATGAGCAGGGGAGCAGTGTGTGGGAACGATACCTTGCTCACGGCACCAGCAGTAACTTGGCGATAGGGGGATTCAAACCGGGGCCTCGTGGACCCAAGTCCCCTTCCTTAACCACTAGGCCACCAACTGCCCAATATTATGTGATAACTATATATGTAGCCATCTAAAACATCTAACTTATGTATAACCTTTGTGCGATTGTAGAAAATTTGGCACAAAGTTTCCCTAAGTGGCTAAGGACGTAGAATCAGGTCCACAAAGGCTTTGGGTTCCATTCCAACAGCTGCCAGTTGCCACTGAGCATGGCACCATGTCAACCCACAGAATTTCCAGTGAGCTCAACACCCACAGGAAGGAACATAGCATGGTGCAGTGTGATTTGTCCTTAAGTTGACCAATCATATCCATGCATTCTGTTCTGCAGAGAATGGATTGTTGGAAATTGAGGCAAAAGTAGAGAGCAATGGACAATGGTTGATGGTTCACATGGTTTTGTCTAAAAGCAGAAATACATCCAATGCAGGCCTTGGCTTAGAAGCAATGTCTCCGTCTTTGGTGTCAAACTCCAGGGTTCAACCCCTGGGCAAGTTCGAGTCCCAGTTAGGGCAGTTGACTTCTGTATGGTGCAATGTGATTTGGGTCGCAGCTGTGAAAACTGCTGCTCACATGACCCAGTAATGGATAAGTGGTTGAAGACAGACGGACGGACATCCAATACAGACTGGAGCCGTTCCAATAATAAGTGATTAAATCATGGATTCTTCAAAATAAAGGTATTGTTTTCAAAGTTCTTACTGGGACCTCCTGGAAGTGTCTCCATTAAAGATGCATTGTCTTGAATGCTGACTAAAAATGTTTCAGGTGTTTCAGGTTTAAATCTACCGGTAAATTTATCAGTTGAACCTGTGAAGAGGTTAAAGAATATGAGGATCAACACGATGAAAGTCTTGGAGACATTTAAAGTGATACACAACTTAATCCTCCTCAATCCCTCTAACCATATATTGAGTGTCACACTCGACAAAGGCCTCACTCTGTGACAGAAATAGATTTCCTGACGACATAATCTCCTTCAAGTAAAAAAAAAAAAAGAAAAACCAAATAAACAAACTGTCGATCATCCGTGTTTGCGTTGATAAATTTATCGCTTTCACTCCAGGTGACATTATTTTGACACGTCATTTCACACTCATGTAAGTGGCGTGCGGTGAGATTTTTCCCATATAAATCACACCCTGTGATAAGCTGCCACCGCTGATAAAGGCACATTTAAATGTATTAAAAGGGCGTTATCTGAAAAGTTGATGCTGGGAGGTTCCACCACTCACTCCATCAGGAGGATTCCCCCGAGGGGGCAGTAAGAAGCTCAACCACTGAGCCGTCTCCCTGTGAAGCCTATTGTTAGTCTAATGAAGAGACAGGATTTGATTAAAACATTTCAAACATCATTTGGCCCGTGATGTGGCGCCGAGAGGCTTCCCCGCCGAGCAGCCACAACACCCCGATGATCGGAGGCACGGGGCCGCTTGCTCCCGCTCAAAGGTGAGCCCACAAATCATTGTAATGCATTCAGCGGGGGTCTCTCGCCGTCGCTCCCGTTGCATTCGCCCACTTGCAAGTATCGTCGTTAAAAATTCATTAGATGCTGTTTGATTCCCTTCCTCGAGGATGTCACCCTTGATGGCCGACTGTGTAAGAAAAAGCGACTTCCGCGGGCCAGAGGGGTTTGATGGGGCTCCTGTTGTGTGCCACGGTCTTTCTGATGTACGCCTCAAATCACGATGTGACAGACGCACTGAGAATTTGAACAAATCTCACAAGTGTTCCAGATGGCACGTCTCGAGGAAAGTTAGGTGGAGACGTGCGGCCTGTGACAGCGGACTTGTGAACAAGAACTTACAGAATAGTTCTAAATAATACAAAAGGAAAAGTCAGATGTGCAGAAGTTTGGAATCAGTCCCACAACAACTGGGCAACTTTGAGCGTCCAGGAAACAGTGGGTGGTGACTGTACCATGCTCAGTGGACCTGGCAGCTGGTGGATTCCAAGTCTGGTTCTTTAAACTCTTGGCCACCACTGCCCCCATTGGTCATTGAGGACTAGCAGCGCTTCTCACATATGTTAGCCTAAGGCAGTGCTTCTCAATTATTTTCTGTTACGCCCCCCCCTGCAAGAAGAAAACAATTCTTACCCCCCACCCCACCACCCACTCTCCGCCGCAACTATAAATAATAGCATTTGTCTATAAATTAGTTCTAGGTACACCTCTGCATAACATCGTATCCTTGTTAACGTAAAGAAAACAAAAGGAAAGATATAGTTCAACTTGCAAGGATGTGCAATTACACTTTATTGTAGTACGGAAGCGGAAAAAAAGCATGTTCCCCAGGGTCACACGTGCCCCCTTTAGTATCCCACCGTGCCCCAACAAGGGTGCTCGCCCCACACTTTGAGAAGCACTGGCCTAAGGGATCCGATACTTTTGACAGTGATGTCCAGACTCGGACAAACAATTTAGGCAAAAAAAATGATATAAAATGAAAATTTATTGTGTTTCCAGTTACATGAAAAGTTAATATAGGACTGGTGGGACATTTTTTTTTACTTTTTTTTAATTAAACATGAATTTTCATGTGAACGACTCGCTCAGATTTATCTGAACACAAACTTAAGTTCAGATAAATGAAAGATTAAACTTCCTAAAATCCTGCTCATTCTTCCTGGCACAGATTTATGGATGGCAGCATTATATGTGGAACAAGCTTCTTTTGGGCAAATTATGATTTAGTTCCGTGAGTGATGGCGCGTCTTGACACGTGGCTCACGTGCCTAGATCAGACGAGTAGGTGATTGATGCCATCAGTCCTTCAACATGGCTGTCACCATGGTTTGAGTTAATGTTACCGATATGGAGGAATTCTCTCAAAGGTCTTCTAAAGTGGCCAAAAAGATTCTCAATAATAGATTTGAAACAAAGTCCGAAATATTAATGGGAAAATTGTCAATTTCAACATGAAAATTCTCTGTCGCTCTGTTTTTTTTTTTTTAATTTGGCCTAATCTCGGGGAAAACTGTTGACATAGTAGCGCTATGAAACACATCCATGTTGTTTGCCAGTTATATTCCATCCTATTAATTAACTGTGATTAATTGTTGTTCATCCTCTGCTAACCTGTGATAATCAGAGTAAAGTTGGTTGGACAAGTTCAGTTCTCAGCAGTTCCACTGACTCCATTCTTAACTCAACTCCTTCAGATCCTTCAGCCCCGCTGTGTGACACAGCTATATTTCCTTGGTTTATACCGGACTATAAATACACCTGCTCACACGGAGATTTAGGTTCAAGATGAAATACATTCGCTGTAAAACAATATCCCGTTTGTGCTGCCGCTACCCAGACAGGAAGTACAGACGTTTGTGTCTTCAGGCTGTGACAAAACTAAACTTTTTGGAGGCTTTAAGCAATAAATTTACACAGTCCTCCTGTTGCTGGAGTTAGAAAGGAAAATGCTGAAGTTACAGTTTCTGGTTGAGAGGAATTAAGGGCAGTCGTAGCGAGACAGAGTGCAAGTGTGAATGAAAGGGAGAACAGTGGAATGGTGGGGTTACAAGGAGAGGTGGAGAAGGTGGAGAAGTCTAGAACAACATCTGGAGAAAAGTGTCAGGAGTGATTTAAGAGTGTCAGCTTAGGTATATATATAATATATAAAGTATATATATGTATATATATATATATATATTTATACTGTGTGTATATATGTATATATGCATGTATGTACATATATACTGTGTGTATATACAGTATGTATGTATATATGTATGTATGTACATATACATACATATACATATACACATATGTATATATACAGTATATGTGTATGTATGAATACATACACATTTATTTATATGTTTACGTGTGCTACATCTATATCAATATCTATATCTATAAATATATGTATATATATATATATATACATGCATAATAAACATATAAACATACACATATACACCTATATGCTTTCAGTGTATATATATACTTATATATATATACACTATATATTTATATATATTTATATTTGTATGTATAAATATACTGTGTATGTTTATATAGATACTATAAATATACTTATACAATATTAATATACATATATACATAAATGCATATACATTCATACATGCATATGCATACTATTAATACATAAGTATATTTATTTCTGGGTAACATATATTTTGCATGTATTATGTATTTTGCATATGAATATATATATATATATATATATTTGTGTATATTAAGGCAGTGTTGGCATAATGGTTAAGGACTTGGTCATGAAAGGTTCCAGTTTCAAGTCCACCGGCTGCTAGGTTAGGCCACTAAGGTCCACTGAGCATGGCACAGCCCCCACCCACTGTTCCCCGTGCGCTCAAAGCTGCTCACTGTTCACTTGGTGATGGGTTTAATGCAGAAATCACATTTCGTTGTGTGCAGCGGAGTGATTGACAATGACAAGGAGTTTACTTTCCTTCCTACGTATATCTAGAATAAGATCATGCACACACGGAGAACATGAAAACTCCACATATCAAATATTTTTTCGTTACCATGGCGATCAAGCCTAACGCTACATAGTGCTCGCCTGTCAATCATTCCCATTCTTTCTGTTCCGAAGTGCATGTGCATATTTTTTCTCACCGTCCAGAACTTATAATTTATTCTGGCCTCAGCAGTATGCAGCTCTGATTCCCTCCGCCAATGCTTTCAGGCACCTACACTGTACAGTAATTGTACAAAAGGGTGGAGTTGTAGGGTTTCAGGCTCTGGGATAATCACCTCCTTACTAAGAGCGCACCACAGTTACCGTGGTAAATTGAGGGGGAGACGGGTTGAGGGGGAGAAGAAGCCAAAAAAACCTTGACACAGGAGAATCAGCTGTCTACCGGAGCAGTGAGCTGGGTCAGACTGATAGGAGTTTGGCCCTCATGGTCAGTGCACCCCCGCCCACTCCTGTCCTGTGCTGATCTGCGGCCATAATGGAATCTGACAGGATGTAAATGAGGTTTTAAAAGAGCCGCTGAAAGCTGGTCATTTTTCTCATTTAGCGCTCCGCTGTATTTGCGAGGGTCCGGCGCTGTCACCTTTCCTCCGCTGCCTCGGCACGGATACAGATGACTCTGCTCACAGGAGCCAAGCCTGGGGACTCAGAGGACGGAACACACAGTCCACTGGGCCAAAGTCATTCTTTGTTTATCCTGGTGATTTTTCAATCTTTGTGGTTTGTGAAACTAAAATATTAGTATATTTTTTTGTTATTACATCAAATAACATAGATTTTTCCTATGATATTGAATGTCCAATAACGCAGTACCTGGGTTTTGACAAATGTCCTGAGACGTTACCACAGTTTTTGGGTAAAACGGTTGAATATATCAGTATTTGCTGATACTGGGACTGGAAATTTAGGGTTTGGACGATATTGGCTAAATCCAATTTCGGAAGAAGTTAATACTTGGCATTTTGCCCTTTTTTTTTCACTCATTCATCTTCATATGCTTTATACACAGAGGTAGCTAGCACCACCTAAATCTCACCCTTCCATACTATGACCCTTGGGTCCTCAGTGTCAACCTGGCAGCTGGTGGATTAGAACCTGAAGAACCCAAGTCTGAGTCCTTAACTGGTAGACCATGAACCAGCAGAAAAAGAAAAGAAAAAAAAACCTCTCCATTTATAAAAAATGTTGAATGTGATGAGCCTTGTCCCATGTCTTGGACATAATCCTGGTGAAACACTAGGCATCTGTTCCGTGGAATTAGTAGGAATGATTCCACAGCCCATCTTTAATTAAAACAACATAATCTCCAGATAAACAATGTTCTTAAACCTCATATGTCACAGACTGAAGCTTCTCCTCCTCCTGGCAAAAATGTAAGTCTGAAAAAGAGATTATGTTTGTTTTCATTATTATTATTGTTGTTATTAGTAGTAGTATTTGAACTTGTCCCCTTTTTTCAGAAGTTTCCACAACAATTTCCATCTCACTCTGTCCTCTGTCTCCTCAACTCTAACTCCATGTCCTCCCTCACTGCATCCATCAATCTCCTCCTTGTCTTCTTCCTGGTAGCTCCATCTCTAGGATCATTCTTCTACCAATGTATCCACTGTCCCTCCTCTGAACATGTCCAAACCATCTCAATCTGGCTTCTCCAACTTTTCCTCCAAACCTTCCTGTCTGTGTTGCTCTTAGAATCTTCTAATTGAAATACGTTTTAACGTATCTCTAATGTTTTAATAGAACTTCTGGAAAATCTGATGAGTGTGGACCCTGTCCCTGACATGTCTCTTGGTCTATATACATTTGGAGAACAAAGTAGTCCAGTCAAATAGTCCAGCTAAGACCTGGAGCTCAGTCTATCTACATTTCCTCAACCATGAACGTAAACTACATCGGTATAAACATTTTATTCCGATCATATCTCATAAATCACATGGTTTGGACATGAAGATCAGGAACATGTGATGTTGCAGCTGCTCTGAACTGTTTCCACTTCAACCAGGTGCTCCCCCGGTGGCCCCGCAGCAGCGGTGCAGCATTAATGAGCAGCGATAATGACTAAAGGCAGTCAGTTATAGTTTAATGGAGCTTGAACACCCAGCTGACAGTTTACAGAGTGGTGGATCATGGGAGTCAGGGGAGAGGGGCAGTCCTATAGATCAGGAGTTCAACCCTCGTGTCCGTGTTCACACCATGGAAAAAAGTGAGACAACAACAGTGGAACAGTGGAACAACTAAGGTTGGAACATCTTTAGATGTTGGTCAACAGAGACCAACCACGTAGAGCCGGATGTTTTTCTACATTTTCATAACTAAGTTCTAAACCAGTGGTACTTAACTGGTCTGGCTTCTGGATTTAATATAACATTTAATATAACATTCAGTAACATTTCAGTAACTCTTTAGTGGTGGTTAAAGAGTTGAGTTAGGCAACTGGACATTCAGTTTTTTGGAAAACGTTTCATTTCTCCTCCAAGACGCTTCTTCAGTTCTTACTCTCAATCAGCAGTTCTATCCTGTGGGTGAGGAGGAAGGGGTGTCCCAGGTCCCTCCTGTTCATAGGCGTAGCCACGGGTGGGCCAGGATGGGCCTGGGCCCACCCACTTGTCAGTCAGGCCCACCCAATCCAATGAGAGGGCTGATCAAACTTGGCTATAATACTTTTGGGTTGGCCCACCCTAATTTTTTCAGGGCCCACCCATTTTAAGGGGTCTGGCTACACCCCTGCTCCTGTTGGGTGGACCTGGGGTGACCTGTGAAAGGTGACCCAACCAGTCGTTGGGTTAGTATTGACGAGTCATCACCGTCATTGTCGGAGTGGTTTTGGTCACACGTCTCTTTGATGTGTGAAACCGTTTTTTTGAGGGTGGAATCTTTCGGGTGTCGTTCCCGAAAGGGCTTTGTAGGCGGGTGGAAGGTTGTATCTCAAACCAACAATGTTGAGGGATGGTTTTTCCAGGTTGACAAAAATGGCTTCTTCTACACCTCTCTCAATACATCTGTCTCCTCTGACAAGATTTGAACGTCTTGGTCCTCAAAGGAGTGATTGGTAGCCTTCAAGTGTAGGTGGACGGCTGAGTCCTGACCTGAGGAGTTCGCCCTCCTATCTTGGGTCATGCGCCTGTGTAGCAGTTATTTGGTCTCCTCGATGTAGAGGTCCACACACTCCTCACTACACTGAAGTGGACTTGGGTCCGCAAGACCCCGCGGTTCCAATCCCCTTATGGCCAAGTTACCACTGGTGGGCATGGCACCATCCCCGTCCACTGTTCCCCGGGCACTCTAAGCTGCCCACTATCCATTTTGGTGATGGGTTAAAATACAGAGGTGACATTCGTTGTGTGTATTGGTGTTTTAGTGTCCCCAATGTAGACGTCCACAGACTCCTCACTACACACTGTCCAGCTTGTGTCTTGGAATTTTATCTTTGGGATGAACCAGTACATGGATCTGATGCTAATGGAGATCCGAGTTTCTCAGAGATCCCTGCAATGTATGGGATGACGACATTACCCTCCTTTGTCCTCCCTCATTTGGGATAACAGTTAACAGTTTTGACATGTACCTCATCTTACATCCGTTTATGATGGAGACGGTGCCCTTCCGTGACTGAAGTGTTGGGATGACACCCAGTTCCTGTTGGTGGTGTGATGATGTACTCTTTAGAGTATTTATCTGAAGTTTAATCAGATAAATACTTGTTCAGGCAATAAAGCAAATAAAATGTGCAAATCTGACAACCAACAGTGCTTAATAAAGTCAGCGATTACTATTCAGCAAACAAGAGGCGAATGTCAATCAGTATTACTGGGCATTATCGCCACCTACGGGTAAGGAGTGTGAATACACATGCAATGGCTGCATTGGAAAATATCCTCTTCAGAATAAAATGACAGATTTTCACAGTGTGACCCACTGGAAATGGGTTGAGAATAGCTCATATAAACCAGTGGTTCTCAACTAGTGGGTGACGGGCCAAGAATTGGTCATCAGGTATGTTTAATCAGGCCGTACACCTTGAAAAAATTTGGTCATTTACATTCCTTAACACCACGTGACAGTAACAGTCTGTGATGGGAGTTAATTTCTCTTATTGTAGAAGAATATGTAAAATATGTTTTTTTTTATTTGTTAATTTGGATTTTCAGCATTAATCCAAACACCAGCTGCTAGCAGGAAACAAATATAATATAAATAATAATATTTAATTTGTGACATTAATGGTAATAATTGACATTAAAAGTGATTTATTTGAAGATTTTACTTAATATTTCATCAGTATTTCCAGATCATCTCTTCCTAACACTGTTACTGGGCTCTGTTGCTGATGTTTTTTTTCTCTGGTAGCCTAACCTTGACAGATTATTGGCTACACTGAGAAAATCCAAAGTGTTTCATAGGTTGAAAATATTGGCAGGGAACTGCATCCCTGTGAGGTGAGAAGCTGAGCTGGCCATATTGTGTATTGATCCTCCTGGTGCCGTGATGGCGGCACTTAATTAGATTTATATTGTAAACAAAGACTCACGGTATGAAATTTGAATTAGCAGGTAAGTGTTATCCATCACGGGAAATAATAATATTTTGTGCAGTGTGATGCAGTATTGGTATTGCTGAGATTTATCAGGGCTGTAAATGGAGCGGCTGATCTTCTCCCCGTGGAGCTCACTGCAGGCTGTGAAGCTCCTCACCGTCTGTCTGCAGGCCGTGCTCACTGACAGGAAACACTGACCGAGGCAGGAACATACTGACAGCCTAGCCATGCTTTTTTTTTTTTTTTTTCTATTTAATGCTTCTACATAAAGGTTTAACAGCATACCCGCCCCCTGCTGGGCTGGGCTGCTTACTGACCGTACCTTAACAGTCATTGCTCCGGGAAACTCCACATTGTCCGGTGCTAATCAGATTACAACGTCAGGAGGTTCGACTCCAAATACTGTCAGAAAACCTTAAGGACAGGGAGCAGATTATTGGATTCCGATTCCAATGATGTAATTAACCTTCCAGCCTCTTCCCGACAAACGGTGTCTTTATGGATCGGGAGCGTCGGGCAGCGAGGTCTGCTCTTAGACCTCGTCTTGAGCTGCAGATATGACTCCGTCCACGATGGAGGGAAGAGCGTGATGTGTTAGCCGTTCAGAGAAGTCGAGACCAAAGGCTTCGTACGAGGATTTAATGAGAGAAGTCAGAGCTCAGGTTCAGATCTTCAACTTCCTCGGTTTTATCTCAGGATCAGGTGAATTTCTTTCTCTGTTTGTGGTCAGAGAAGATTCAGTCAGATCTGCTGCAGGTTTGAGGAAGTTAACAGAGGTTCCTGTGTTGACCTGAAATAATAACACAATTATTGAAGAAGAAACTCCAAGGACTCCCAGATCAATCTCTTTTATGTCTTGTTTCATGCAGTTCAACCAGCAATTCCCAACTGGTGGGTCGTGGTCCAAAAGTGGTTTGCTGACCAATTATTAGTGGGTCACAGGCCTTTGACGTGGCAATGAAAAATGGCAAAATAATAATCTGTGCTTCTTTATTTGGAACGGAATTTTTCAACAAGAGATAAACAAATATGTTCATACTCGTTAACAGTAGATGGCGACAATGCGCTGTAAAGCTAATTGTTGCTTGCTAGCATTTTTTATTTTATGAAAGCTAATTGAGAATATTAAGACCTAAATGGGACACTAAATATATTAAATACTGTTGATTGTTATATTTGTATTATATATATTTTTTTTATCATTTTATTATATTTGTGGCAGTAGTAGTTAAGGAAGCGGACTTGGGTCCGCAAGGTCCCCGGTTCGAATCCACCAGCTGCCCAGTTGCTTCTGAGCATAGCAGCGTCCCCACCCACATCACTTCTTGTGGGCTCACCACCCACAGGAAGGCTCACAATATGGTGCAATGTAATTTGGGTGGTGCCAGCTGCCCCTGCGACCCGGCAACAGACAAGCAGAAGAAGATGAATTAAAAAAAAAAAAAGTTGAAGGTCCTTGGGTCCAGAAGGCTTCAGGTTTGACTCCTTGCTCCTTGAGTACCGTCCAGGACCCACTTAACATACAGTAACACTACGGTGCAGTGTGATTTGGGTGGCAGTCGTGGAGACTACTGCCCCGAAGCCCAACCAGGAAACAGATAAGAGGATGAAGACTTTTTTGAGGACTTTTTCTTGGGTTTTCATCAAGAGTTAATAGTGAATCCTGAAGACGGACCAGCTGAGAACCACTGGTCTCAAAATTCATTCCATAGTACTCTGTCTTCCAAAACTGTTTTCAGGCCTTCTTATATTTAACCTTTCCAACCAATCAAGAATTGCCCGACATAGTACTTTATAATCATCAGGGTCAATTTTTTTTTGTACCAGTTGCCAGGTCCCACTAGTATCGTCCTTACGTACATGACTTCCTGTGGGCTCACCATCCACAGGAAGGCTCACAGTATGTAGCTGTGTGATTTGGGTGGTAGTTGTGGAGCCTCTGAGACCCAGCAAGATGAACGAAGGAACTATATCTATATTAAACCAACCAGATGACATTCATCTGTCCATAAAGGAGAGGAATCCACCGCCCAGAGCTCATGGAGATAATTACTTCCACACCATAATTCTATACGTATGAAAAAATTCTGTTAGGACTAATGTTGTCTGAGGGCAAACGCGTCTTTTTTCTTTTTCTTGCACTTCTTCCAAAGTCATTGCTGATGCACAATAGTGAAGACTTCTAGGTGACCCTGTGCTTGATTTAACTCACCCTGCATGTTATATTTATCTTCTTTCCATGACCCACAAGACAGACTCTCAGTCCTAACCATGTTCTTCTCCTCCACGCTGTTAGTTAAGGTTTCACTACAAACATTATGATACTGAGAAAATACATGGATGGATGGATGGATGATAGATAGATAGATAGATAGATAGATAGATAGATAGATAGGTAGGTAGGTAGGTAGGTAGGTAGGTAGGTAGGTAGGTAGGTAGATAGATAGATAGA
>JAFBJS010022286.1:0-13477 GCA_016785265.1 Paraplagusia blochii
CTCAGCACTAGAAGATAAACTGTTGATCATTCACAGCAATGAGGCCTTTTTTTTTGTTTTTTGTTTTTTTTTTTTCTTATTCTGTTTCTATTTTTCTGTAAAATTCTGGCCCAATTTGATGAAGTGCCTGCCAAAAAAGATGAGATGAAGTGATTTGTTTTGATCACATTTTAAAAAATTATTATTATGATAAAAAATAAAAATAAATGTTGGTTTGTTTTTGCTGCGTGAACAGAGGAGGCTTAAATAAAGGCACTTGTGTAAAAGTTGAATCAGATGAAAAACTTTTTGGTTAATTTATTCCTACATGCCTGAGAAAAAAAAAAAAAAGAAAAGCTTTCCCTATGGTGAGAGTGTTTTTATTCACGTCTGCTTTTCAATGTCCGTCAGTCGGAGATCTAGGTTAATGTCAGTGATGATGATGATGGTGTAGTCACGTAGCTGCTCCTCAGACTCTGCTGGTCTTAGAACATGTATTCTGTATCTTCTGTTTCTTTGTTTAATTTCATTCAAACATTTTTTTTTTCCTTTATTTTCTTCTTTTTTTTTTCTGATCGTTCGTCCTCTGTATCACTGTTCACTGTTATCACTTTTAAAATGACGTGCTCTTTCTAACATCAAGTGTCTGTTTTTATTTTGTCTCTTTAACGAATTTCAAAAATGGTTTCCAAATTGGACTAGTGTTGGTGGAAGATCAGCTAAGGGGTCAGATCAGCTGGAGGGACAGGTTTATAGGACAGTGGTGAGACCAGCCATGATGGATGGATTAGAGACACTAGGAATAGGTAGAGGACAGGAGACAGAGCTGGAGGTGGAGGAGTTAAAGATGCTGAGATTCACTTTAGGAGAGACAAGGATGGACAGGATCAGAGAAGACAGATTGAGATGGTTTGGACATGTTCAGTGTATACATTGATAGAAGAATTTTCCTAAGCTACCAAAAAAGAGTTTGAGGGATATAGGGAGGACATGGACGTAGTTGGAGTTAGAGTAGAAGATACAAAGGACAGGGAGAGATGGAAATTGTTGAATTGCCTGGGCAACCCCTAAACAGGGGACAAGCCGAAAGGAGAAGTTGAAGGAATAGACTGAAGACAGAGCTGGAGGCGGAGGAGTTAAAGATGCTGAGATTCTCTTTAGGAGAGACAAGGATGGACAGGGTCAGGAATGAGGTGATTAGAGGGACAACACAGACAGGAAGGTTTGGAGAAAAAGCTAGAGAAGACAGATTGAGATGGTTTGGACATGTTCAGAGGAGTGACAGTGGAGACATTGGTAGAAGAATGATCCTAGAGATGGAGCAACCAGGTAGGAGACAAAGAGGAGATTGATGGATGTAGTGAGGGAGGACATGGGGCTAGTTAGAGTCAGAGGAGAAGACACAGAGGACAGGGGGAGATGGACATTGTTGACTCGTTGTGGCAACACCTAAGAAAGGGACAAACTGAAAGGAGAAATAGAAGCTGTGGAAACCCCAACATGAGGGACAAGTCAAATTGAGAAGGAGAACAAATGTCCAAAGATTTCACTTTACAAATATAATTTACGTAAACCAAAAATAAAAGAACTGTGTGTGGACTCTTCTAGTCCTGTGAAAATCAAAGTTCTGTAGCTCGTTAAATGAGAGGAGACTGTGAAACAGCAGAGTAAACACAGAGTCACAACAGTTGGTTTGACCTGACCACGTCTCAGGTCTGTTTGCCCTGAGTTCTGTCACCAGGAGCTCATGTTTCTCCTTCTCTACAAACTGTGGCTGAAGGTAAATTTACTCAAGATGTGAACCTGAAAACAAAACTGTGGCGACACAAACAGAGAAGAAGAAGAAGGCAAATATGAATAAACTACTTTGCTGCATTTTTGCACAAAACATAAGCCTTTAATATACTGTAGTTCTCTGTACTTTGGCAGGGTGGTTGGTGGTCTTTCCTCACAGTAGGTAGGTCACTGGTTTAATTCCCAACTTTCCTATTGGACCCTATGACAGTTTTCCTGATAGTCTGCCTTAGCCACAACATGTACCTGTGGAAAACCTATTGAAAACATTCAATTCTAAGCCACTTGACTTCTCTTTTTTTTTCTTGTTGAAAGTCCAATTAGGTTGGTTTGGTTTTCAAAAGCCTGTCTGATGTTTGTCATCACTGGAGTTCCCTCTGACATCCACCAGAAACTGATGAAGTTCCTCAGTTGAGGAATGAAACGTCTTTAAACTCCAAGAAGAAGTCCAGTTAATGACAACTGAACCCTATTGATATCAGGAAAGATTAAGAATGAGGTGATTAGAGGGACAACACAGACAGGAAGGTTTGGAGAAAAAGCTAGAGAAGACAGATTGAGATGGTTTGGACCAGTTCAGAGGAGGGACAGTGGACACATTGGTAGAAGAATGATCCTAGAGGTGGAGCTACCAATAAAGAGTTTGATGGATGCAGTGAGGGAGGACATGGAGGTAGTTGGAGTTAGAGTTAAGGATACAGAGGACAGGGGGAGATGGAAATTGTTGCCTAGCTGTGGCAACACCTGAAAAAAGGGGACAAGTCAAAAGGAGAAGTTGAAGGAATAGGCAGAAGACAGAAGACAGAGCTGGAGGTGGAGGAGTTGAAGATGTTGAGGTTCTCTCAAGGAGACAAGGATGGACAGGATCAGGAATGAGGTGATTAGAGGGACAACACAGACAGGAAGGTTTGGAGAAAAAGCTAGAGAAGACAGATTGAGATGGTTTGGACATGTTCAGAGGAGGGGCAGTGGATCGATGGTAGAAGAATGATCCTAGAGATGGAGCTACCAGGTAGGAGACAAAGAGGAGATTGATGATGATGAGAAGATACAGAGGACAGGGGGAGATGGAACATGTTGACTCGATGTGGCAACCCCTGAAAAAAGGGACAAGCTGAAAGGAGAAGAGATTTAACTAACATGAATGAATGGGTTCACCACCCACAGGAAGGTGTGGGTACTACACAATATGGTGCATTGTGATTTGGGTGGTAGTTTTGGAGTGTTATCCATTGCTGAGTTGAGAATAGAGAGGGACAGGGGGAGATAGAAAATTCATTGTTGCAACCTCTGAAAAGGGGACAAGCTGAAAGGACAAGTCCATAATGACTCCTCTGTCCAGACACACCTGAGTGTCATCAGCTGATCATCCTCTCAGCTCACCTGTGCTCACCTGGTCAGTTGGTCTCAGACTGTGTCTCCTGTTTGGTCTGGACTTTCTCTTCCCTGTCGACAGCTACGCGTGAGTCCTTTTTATTTTCATTCTCCATCAGAACAGAAGAACAGGTGGTGTTTGATCAGGAGTAAGGATGGAACATCTGAAGTCTGAACTGATGGTTGTAGATTGTTGTAGTTGCTGTTAGGTTGACTCATGTCTCACAGCAGTCAAGAGAGTAAAATGTACTAAACTTCTTAGATACTCCTGTTTAGTTGAAGACAATACTGATATGTTGGCAGGGATTGAAGAAAGACACAAAGATCGTCTTTAAAAGCCATATTTTATAGTTTTGACAACCCTCTGCTGCCCCCTGGCAGATTTTTATTTCCTTAATAGTTTTACAAAACAACTGTGCAACAATGGATAATTTTCCACAACAAACCTAATGATCTCACAGCAGAGGTTGGGAAAATCACTCTGTGTCAGTGGTGCCCAACCTCTGGTTGTGGGCCGGTACCAGTCCGTGGGTTAATTGGTTAATGGCCATAGAGAAACATTGTTAAACATAAGTGAAACTACTTTGATTTTATTCCTTATCTGATTCTGAAGCAACGTCTTATTTTGAAAAATTACCAGATTATCTCTGCTGTGTCTCTAGTCATGATGCCCCAGTCACAAAAAAACAAAAGTTTTTTTTAGCTCAGAGTCAGTGATGAGAAGAAGGAAGTTGCATTTAGCCAGTGGCGGGCCGTGCATTTCAACCGTAGGCCTTCAGTGATGTCATAGTTTTGTGACGTCAATTTACTGCGCCTCATAATAACATCAGTGACACCAGACATATAGATTTTATCACCCTTAGTATAGGCTAAACAAAAACACTTCAGTTCCACGGCATTTAGTCGATGAAAGGGTTAAAAAACACCAACACCTGTCTGTAGCTAGCAAATCTCTTGGTTCCGATTCAATATGTTGCAAGATGACATTGTCAGATCCCCGGGGAAGTTCATCCAATCACATAGCACATATATGTTGCCTTCTATATAGGGCCAGCTAGAAGGCCCTGCGTTGGCAATCTCACGAGATGATTGGTCTAATCTGAACAGGCTGTGTCCATTCACTTACAGCGGGCAGAGCCTTCACTTTTGATTCTGAAGGCCCTGGCAGATTTCATGTAACCTGACATCACTGGCTAGCTGAAATATGATTGGATAAAAAAAAGTTTTCATTTCATTTTTTAAATCAAACCCTTTTTATAATAAGAAATAATAATTAAACATTTTATTTAAAAATATGTATGAATAAATGTTTTGTCCGAGTATGTTTAGGCCAGCAGAGAAGGCTTTGCTGGCCCTGACCACCATTGCATTAAACAGACAATTCCAGGAATTCTACTGAAATGTGTATTTATTGCGATAAGTTCTTCCTTCACGCTAAGCCTGCGCTGCATAATACACAGCTGTGAGACAATATGGCGTTCAAACTTTGTCAGCACTTGGGAGTTCTGCATGAAATGACGTTTCTTACTACATTTAGAAAATACGAGTTTTTTTTATGGAGCCAGAATAGTCTCAAAAAGAACACACGCATAAACACAGATCCGTGTGCATATTCTGAGAAGAACACACAAACAACGCTTCACACGTCAATATGCATTTTTGAATTCTTCCAAATACGTTTGTGAATTGTGGTACGCGCACGCAAATCGTGCTTTTACTTTGTGAAACTACGCGCACGCTCATTTGTATTTTTGAGACTCATTTTACGCCAACCAGATTTGTGAGCGGAATTTTGCTACTTCACTCCGTCACCAGCCAATCAGAAGTTTCACTCGTCGGCAGCCAATAACACGGCAGTGTCCGTCTGTGATGTCACTAAATTGCGTCCAAGAACCAAGTTTATGTCCTACAATAATGGCGAGCATTCAAGTGTAAGTATCATGTGATAACATGCTTACATACTTAAACTCAAACGCTCGGCATTGCCGCTTCCAGACGCCATTTTTGTAGGACTTGAATTTGACGTCACAGACGGACCTTCGTGGGGACACTGCCGTGTGATTGGCTGCTGACGAGCGAAACTTCTGATTGGCTGGTGACGGAGTGATGTAGCGAAAATTACGCTCACAAATCTGGTCGGCGTAAAATGAGTCTCAAAAATACAAATTAGCGCGCGCGTAGTTTCACAAAGTAAAAGCACGATTTGCGCCTCAATTTACAAACGTATTTGGAAGAATTCTTCTCAGAATACGCACACGGATCCGTGTTTACGCGCGTGTTCTTTTTGAGACTATTCTGGCTCCATAGTTTTTACGCTTAGTTTTTAGTCATTAGACATGTTTACATCATTGGTTCTCAAACTATGGTACATAACCCATTAGGTTCAAAAGTCCATGTGCTGGGACAACAACAATATCTTAGTCCTCGGGGCTGTTTTGACGGCGTGAAGGTGTGAACCCATGTTGACTGAGTGATGTTGCTGCTGTGGGTCAGTGTGTCTAAGAAGGATCTGTTTACTGTTCGAGTCCCAGAGCCAGAGGCCAAACTCAGCCAAGTTATCACAGAGACCGCTGTGTTTGGAGACTCTGATGGTGCAGTGAGAACAGGAGACGTCCAAGCCCTGGACATGGTGACTGGTGGTCGGTGGTTGTGTTCTGCCCCGCAGCAGCTCCAGCTCCGTGGGTTGGTTCTGCTCCTGCTGCCTGTGTCGCAGCGTGAATAAATGAGCCCCTCATGGCGACTTAAACGCTCTTTAATCATGGAAAGTCTTTACCACTCTCTCTTTGTTTGCTGAAAGCAGCTCCCAGCCCTCCTCCTCCTCCTCCTCTTCCTCCCTCAACACCTCCTCCACCTCCTCCTCCTTTTCTTCTCCTCCACCGCCTGGCTGGCAGAGGCTCAGTGGAAGGCCGTTAGGGAGGTTGATGTTGTGAAGCCACTCAGCCCGGGTGGGAGGGCTGAGCTGGACACTGACTGTGTGTGTGTGTGTGTGTGTGTGTGTGTGTGTGTGTGTGTGTGTGTGTGTGTGTGTGTGTGTGTGTGTGTGTGTGTGTGTGTGTGTGTGTGTGTGTGTGTGAGAGAGAGTGTGTGTGTGTGTGTTTGGAGGAGCTTGGCTCTGGGCCTGTCTTGAGTGCGTCCTGAGGAGAACATCCTGCTCCTCACTGGAACTTCCTCCACCCACTGAAGTGCTCCATTCACTGAGGCTGGGCTGATGGAGGAGGGGGTTGGCTGCTAAATGGATGTTTCTGTTTCGGAGGTGTTTACATTGGTGGGCCTTTTCTTCCCCTCATGCTCCCTCTCCTCATTGCTCCCTCTTTGCTCCTTCTCGCTCCTCCTCCCCTCTCTTGTACCCGACTGAACCAACCAACTCCTGAAATTGAGAACTTCAGATGTGTATAAGAGACAGGGTCTGGGCCGTCTTACAGTCTACAGCAGGGATGGACAAACTAAGGCCCGGGGGCCAGATGCAGCCATCCTTGTCCAAATGAAATAATTTATCTACATTATAATCATACTTCTGTCTTTTCCCTGCAGTGCCTGCGTTTCCCCAGTAGATGACATCTGTCTCTTATACACATCTAGATGTGTATAAGAGACAGGTGTGAGGTGTGACATGTTTTTTGAAAAAAGGAATGACATTCTTTATGTGAATTATTTCAAGAAGTGAAATTATTGGATTGACTTTATAGCTTCAATTCTGGCTCTTCAGGATGTAAAAATGTGACTATTCAGTGAAGTTGAATGTTTCATTGAATGTTTTTGAATTTTATTGATATTTTTATAATATTAATTTCAGGAAAATACTGCCTTAATTGCTTTAAAAATGGATGTAAAAATGCAAAAAAATGAAATCGAAATGTCCTTGCCATCCCTGGTGTGTTGTTGTTGTACGGCGGACGTGGTAGAGGACACCATGAGAACGTTAAAGGGGGAAGTGTTGGCGTGGATTGTATATAAAACCGGCGCCCAATAATCAGGTGCGCCTCATGTATGTGTTAAATATAGTAATAGTAAAGTACGGTGCCTTGTGGTCATAAAAATACGGTTCAATTCTTATGGTGATTATACTTAGACCTTTTTTCCTGAATGCCCAGATTGTCCCATTAGATGACATTCCCTTGGCCACTATGTCAAATTTTCGGACCAATTGTGATCCGCGAGTCAAAGGTTTGCCCACCCCTGCTGTGGAGTAAACTTCAGGACAAGAAACAAGTTGACGGAGCAGAAACGCTCCACATTTTGTTGCCCCCTGTTTTTGCTGTTGCCTCCTCATCCTCGTCCTCCTCTTCTCCTTCTGCTCTGATGTGGGAACCATCGACCCGACAACCATGGAAAAGCCTGGCAGCACTGAACCAGCTGCATTTCATCCTTCTATCCAGACACCAGTCATTTCCAGAAACTGGGTCTGGACCCAAACATGACGTCATCAGAATATTTTTATTTCTTTTTTTAAATTCAGGGTTATTTCCCTCAGGATTTGTTAAATAACACATGTGTGAAATTGGCTTTGGTTCATTTGAGGGGCAGAAATGTCTAGAAATGTTCTAGATAACGAACATCAGACCAGGGTTGGACCAGGGTTGGACCAGGGCTGGACCAGGGCTGGACCAGGGCTGGACCAGGGCTGGACCAGGGCTGGACCAGGGTTGGACCAGTTCTGGGGACTCTCAATAGATACGAGACTACCTAAGTTGGAGACTGTTGTTGCCACCGACAACCATAGAGAACCATATTATATTTGGTCCAGAGCTAATGTGATGATACTTCATGATGTTCTCATGGACTACAGCATGGGTTGTTTGATAGATATGTAGATACTGTGGATAGATAGATATATAGATAGATGGATGAGAGACCCGGTGATAGACTGATCAATCTATAGATGGATGGATAGATCGATCAATCTATTGATGAATTATAGATTGATCAATCTATAGACAGGTTGGATAGATCGATCCATCTACAGATTGGTCGATCTATCCAACCTGTCTACCCATCATAGACCAATCAATCTATTGATGGATGGATAGACTGATCAGACTATAGTTGGGTGGATAGACCAATCTATAGATTAGTGGATTGATCAATCTATCCATACATGGGATAGAACGATAGACCAATTAATCTGTAGATGGATGGATAGATTGATCAAACTATTGTTGGGTGGATAGATTGATCAATCTATAAATGAGTGGATAGATTGATCAATCTATAGATGGGATAGAACGATCAATCCATAGATGGGTGGATAGACCGTTCAATCTATAGATGGATTTTAGATTGATCGATATTGAATTGATCAATCTATAGATGTGTGGATAGATCGATTGATCTATAGATGGATGATAGATCAATTGATCTATATATGGCGGATAGCTTGTTCAATCTATGGATAGATGGATAGTTCTATAGGTGATCGAGGGATGGATGGATTGGTGTATTGATTAATCAATGAATAGATGATGGATTGGTTAATGTATGGGTTCATTGATCGATGGATCAATTGATAAATGGATGGATTTATAGATGTTGGAGGATCAATGGACCATGGAGGATCAATCGGTGGATGGGTGATGGATCAATTGATAAATGGATGGATGGATCAATGGATGGATCGATAGGTTGTCAATCAATTGATGGATAGAACAGTCAATCACTGATGGACAATTGAAAGATAGGTTGGTCCACCAGTTGCCAGGTTGATTGGTCGATTGATTGGTGGATAGGTCAGCCAATAGATGGACAGATTTGAGTGATTTCACTGTACTGAAATCATCGGCTGGACGTTGGACACCCCAGGCTCAGATGTCCTGCATTAGAACCTCCTGCAGACCACAGGTACTGCTGGACTTCCTCCAACTCCTGAGAGGAGGCAACACACACACACCCAGTGGCCCTGGTGTGTGTGGACTTACCACCAGGTCTATTCCTGCCACTCAGTGGAACCAGGGTTCTGTGCTGTGGAGCGGTGGACGGAGGATAGTCTTACACCCAGCTGTTGGTGGACGTCACTCAGCTGCACGCCTGTCTCTGAGGGAGTCCACTTAATCGCTGATTTGGCACACTTACAGTGACAACATACCAAGGTCCAGTTTCAGGCTCTTTGTACACACACATTACACACACACACACACTTGTTTTCAGAGGACATCTTCTTAACCATCATATGTGAGGACCTTGTTTTCTGAAGTTGGGAATGGAAAAGTAAATGTAAAGTTATTCTTTATTTGTAAAAAGGATAATGATTTTTTTTTCCTTTGGAAGCACATTCGAAAAAAACATTTGTCCCCTTGTGGCCAGGATTACTTACTGCAGGTTTGAAGCATATGTTTGTTAGGCCTTGAATTTTCGTCCCCGACATCTGCTCCAGCATCAGTTCAATAAAAGACAAACTCAGTGGAGGTTATTGACATTTATGAGAAAAAAATGTAAATTTATGAGAAAAGTACAAAAAAAGAAAAAGCAAAGTTGTAAAAACCAGGACCTGTGGTGAATATTTACAGTGCAGTTTTATATGTTGTCTCAGCATGAAACTGTATTTTTGAACATTTTGGATAGAGAGAGATTTTTAGGTAACCTGTTTTGTGTCACACTGCTGGACCGGCATCAAACCCTTGACTTCAGCCCTTCGTCCACACTGGAAAAGTCACTTTGACTGCGTCTGTAGCAGAACTCTACAGACGTGAAGCTGAGCTCATCCTCAACTCTGCAGTAATAAAACAGTCATTAAAGACTCATAGGTTGATGTGACTTTAACTGTTACATTTATGGTTAATAAGGGAGTATGTTCAAAGTCTGGCCCGGGGGACAGATAAGGTACAAAGAAAAAAATTTAAGGGACCAAAAGTAATTTTTGTTTATGCAAAGATGTTTTATGATCATTTTATCAAATGTCCCTGGAGGTGCACATCGTCTTTTGTACCATATGTCACCAGAGCACTAGGTACTCACTGGTATAGTTCTCATCCAGGTACTTTCTGTTCCTGAAATACAATTGGTTCCTAATACTGTTTTGGAACAGAGATACATTCTATAGTTTTCCCAGTGATAAAATGGTAAAATTAAAACAGTGCTGGTGGTATAGTGGTGAGCATAGCTGCCTTCCAAGCAGTTGACCAAGGTTCGATTCCCGGCCATCGCAGTGAATTTACTTTGGGGCAGTTGGTGGCCTAGTTGGGGCAGTTGGTGGCCTAGTGGTTAAGGAAGACGACTTGGGTCCGCAAGGCCCATGGTTTGAATCTCCCTACCGCCAGGTAACCACTGAAGTCCATTGAGCAAGGCACCGTCAACTCAAACTTGAACTCAAAGCTGCCCACTGTTCACTTTGGTGATGGGTTAAATACCGAGGTGACATTTCTTTACGGGGAAGAAGTTGGTGGCCTAGTGGTTAAGGAAGCGGACTTAGGTCCACAAGGCCCCGGGTTCGAATCCCCCTACCGCCAATTTACCACTGAGGTGCCTCTGCTCCACGGGTGTTGGCTCAGTTGCTGCCCCCCAATAAGTTGATGGAAAATAATAATTATGTGGAATTCTTCTGATCCTAGTTCCTGGATGTGTGATTTTTGACACCATTGGACATTTCCTGTAGTTCCCAGTTCCCTCTCTGTGGTTCCTCTGCTGTTCATTGTCCATATCTGACCTATTTTGTCCCATTGCGGTCCTGACTGTTTCTCGGGGATCAGTTTGACCTGGTTCTGAGTCACTCCTCCTCTTCGTCCTCCTCCTCTTTGTCCTCCTTCTCTTGTCGTCTTGGACAGATCAGGGCAGACCATCAGTGTCCAGGAATCTCCCTGACATTCCCATTTATGGACCATCTGTTGCTTCTCTCCGGCCCCCGGTCTAATTGCTGGATCAGAGCAGGAGCAGAAACTCTGTGCTGCTTGGTCACGGTGTTTCTACGGATCTTGTGTGATGTCCCATCATCATGGTGAAACGCTGATGATCGGCAGCATTCCGAGAAATGACGAGGACGCCGAGTCCCCGTCATTCCCTCAGGTCAATCTGTTTAGAGGAGCTGCTTCAAAACAAACCATGAATTCAGATTGTTAGTGTGATATGTACTTGTTTACTGCAGTACTGCAGAGAAGTACTTCTCAATACTTAAAAAATAAAACTTTTAAAGATTTTATCCATGTTTTTTGTTGAATATTGACCCTCCAACCATCCAGTCTTAATAAAGGGACTTAAAAAATAATGAATAAAAAAAATCAAATTGTAAAAAATTATTAATTCATGTATCTTCATATTTTCATCTATTCTAGTGAAGTAGGGCAACCCAGCAATGGATAACACTCTCCAAAACTGCCACCCAAATCACACTGCACCATACTGTGTAGTACCCACACCTTCCTGTAGGTGATGAACCCATTCATTTTAGTTAAATTTCTTCTCCTTTCCACTTGTCCCTTTTTTCTGATTATAGGGCGCCGGTTTTATATACAAGCCACGCCCACACTTCCCCCTTTAACGTTCTCATGGTGTCCTCTACTACGTCCACCTTACAACAACACACACAGAGCGCACTGCACTATAGGGCGTGCCGGACATTTTGAAGAAAATCTAAGACTTTTACATGCGCCTTTATAGTCGTGAATATACGGCACATTTTGTTTGTTCATGAAGGTCAGGGACGAAGACCATGTCTCGTAAAAGTCCTCAATTTGATAAAGATGAATTATTTAGTTTGTCTTCTGACTTTGCTTTTAATTTTAGTCATCTGTGATTTGAGTTTGACTAAAATTAAATTTGTCTTTTACCAGTTTTTCCTTCCTGCTGAGAAGCAGGAACATCTTCCAATCCGAGGAACAACAGTTGAAGGTATATATTCCAGCCATAATAAGTTCTGCCACAGCTGAATAAACAAACCTGCTGCCGGTCATTTTCATTTGTCTGTTCCGTCACAAATTCAATAAGACCATTCCAGAGCTATTAAAGTCTGACAGTAATTTTTTTTACAAGTGGCTAAAATCAATGCGTCCTTGCCTTCCTTAAGTCTGGCTCATATCGGTTCTAGCTGCAGGACAGAGGAGGGGGACACGGGTGCGAAGACATTTGTTATTTACTCACACTATTTTCACTCATTTCCCTCAGCGGTCTGGGAAAAAATATTCATGCCGTGGAATCACCGATGTCAGGTTACTGTGATTTCACCTGTGGACGTCAGACGTCTGACTTCCTGTCCTCACCTCGGTCTCTGTAGAACCAACGATAAATTCCACAGCAGTGGATCAGTGGCACCAGTGTGTGTGACTGAAAACACAGTTGGAGTAAACATCGGAGATTTACTGCTCACAAACCAAAGTCCTCTGACGGAATCAGGGATTTTACCTCACAGGGGCAGACGGTGGGAGTTTCTGGTCAATGCTGCCTCCTGTGGTCAGTGTGTGTCACTGAAGTAGATCTGAACTGTGGAAGAATTGAACTCGGCAGAGTTTTTTCATTTTCTTTCTGTCATGCTTCCCCTAGGGGGCATATGATGGCATAGATGAAACGGAATGTTGTTGTGAACCTGATGATTTGAATGGATATTTTATCTGAATAGGAAAGGGAAGGAAGGAAGGAAGGAAAGCAAACTCCTGGTCATTGTGAAATGGTCATTCACACCACGGGACACAACGAAATGTGTCCTCTGTATTTAACCCATCAACAAAGTGATAGGTTGAGCGCCCAGGAAGCAGTACCTCGGGACGATGCCATGCTCAGTGGACCTAAGTGGTAATCTGGCAGTTGATAGATTCGAACCTAGAACCCTCCAGACCCAGTCCAGTCCCTTAACCACCACTGCCCCCTGAAACACGCAGATTGTATAAACCCCTTTATGAGTTGCTGCCACCTAGAGACTGGACTCTTATCTTTCAAGGGCAGTTGGTGGCATAGTGGTTAAGAAGGCGGACTTGGGTCCACAAGGTCCCAGATTTGAATCCCCCTCCCGCCAAGTTATGACTGAGGTCCACTGAGCATGGCACCGTCCCCACTCATAGTGTTTTTAGTGTGAAAATGCAGGGGTCACCTCTTTGGCAAGATCAAATCTCAGTTGCCCTTCTGACCCAGTGTTGGACATGAATGGATGGACGGACAATAGATGGTCCGCAACAACTTTTTCCTTTTGACACAGCAAATATGGGCAGTGGTGGCCAAGGTGTTAAAGAACCAAACTGGGGTCCAGAGGGTTACAGGTGCGAATCCACCAACTGTCACTAAGGTCCACTGAGCATGGCACCCAGTTGCCCACCCAGAGGTGACATTTCGTTGTGTGCAGTGGAATCACAATATCATATATATTTGTGTGTGTATATATATATATATATATATATATATATATATATATATATAT
>JAFBJS010022331.1:0-10741 GCA_016785265.1 Paraplagusia blochii
ACGTAGGAGCTGGGACCACAGAGAGGGGAGATGTGGGCTGAGTGAAACCAGTGACACTGGATCCATGTCTATGGACAAACGCACAAGACGTAAGGCAGGGCGACACAGCATTGGTGAATAATAAGGACTGTCAAAGTGTCGTTGTGATGGTGTCCACAGAGAACTTGCTTGTTAAAGTTACATAAAAGCCTAGGTCTAGGAGCTTTATAACATCTAAAAAAAAAAAAAAAAAAAACTCTAACAACTTTTTTACCATCACGTTCTGTATCAATACCAAGTGGAAATGTCCCGTTAGGGTTTTTTTTTAATTATTTTATTTTTGCCTTTTTTTTTTTTTTTTTTTTTTTTGCAAAATTGCACAGCACTATAGAAAAACATGGTAGGAATATTTCAATACCAACCCAAAAAAAAAACCAAAACATATATGATTGTGGACTCTGGAGCTGTTGACTTTTTGCTGGTGCTGGGGAACAGTTTATAATCCACATCAGAAAGACACATATGAACGATTACCACACAAACATGTTCGCAGTTGTAAGGGTGGATGTGGAAGAATAGAATAGGTGTTGAAGAACACATTACTGACAAGCACAGCAGGGATTCTAACCCTAACTCCCATACAGACTCGTACCTTAATCCAGAGATTATACGACGTCTTAATGAAACGGCAGCATGGATTTAAGGAATATATCTTCTGGAGAATGATGGTGATTGGTTGATGGATGGGTTCAGTTTCCCAGTGCTGCACTCGGGGATGTTGATGCCCAGACAGGCCGGGCTGCCTGGCAACATGTGCGCGCCAGTCGGCCAATCGTTCCGCATTGTCCCATACAACCATGTTGAACAGGCTGTTGTGAATGCGAGAACCAAAGTCATGGGAGTTACTAACTGAACCATCACAATACCATATTGTTTTCTGTCTGACAATGTCCATTTCATCAATGTGTAAATTAGGTGTGGTGTTAAAATGCAGCTCAGTAACACTGTGGCACAGTGGGTCAACCCCTGGCTCGGACATTCATTAATAATTTTTATTACCTGCATGTGCTCCGACCTGACCAACGGTGTAGACAACCTCTCATATAATCACACAAACACATTTCATATTTGTACCTATGGATCTGGGGTATGGAGGGTCTGAGGTTCGAATCCTCCTGCTGCCAGGTTCTCACTGAGTTGCATGAAGCAGTCACCCACTCACTGCTCCCCAGGTGCTCAAAGTCGCCCGCTGTTCACTTTGGTGATGGGTTAAATACAGAGATTTTATTTTGTTGTCTGTTGTTGTCTGCTTCCTTAATACTTTTTTTTAATTTTCCTTATTATTTGGTAAAACAGCCAAACAACAAATATAAGGCCGGGCACAGCACAGGGGGGTACATTGTTGAACAAAAAAAAAAAAAAAATAGTTGTTTGGTGTATTTTGTGTTGTTTTGAAGGGATAGATAGATAGATAGATAGATAGATAGATAGATAGATAGATAGATAGATAGATAGATAGATAGATAGATAGATAGATAGATGGATGACGGATGGATGGATAGATAGATAGATAGATAGATAGATAGATAGGTAGGTAGGTACGGTAGGTAGGTACGGTAGGTAGATAGATAGATAGATAGATAGATAGATAGATAGATAGATAGATAGATAGATAGATAGATAGATAGATAGATAGATAGATAGATAGATAGATATGCATATCGACGTACAAATATACACACTAATGTATATATGTAGACACACCCCTACATATATGTGGGCACATATATGTCCAAACAATATAATAGTTATTCACATATATTTACATGCAAATACATACACATATGCCACCTAAGCCCAGGTATAACCATTACCTATGAATGCACAAATACACACACACACAGATATATATACATATATACATGCATATCTACACATACAGCTGAAATAACACATTAACTGTGTGATGTGTGGCACATATAAATACATTAGTAACACGCTACAGACATAATATGAACATGATTACGACTGAAGTGATTGTGATGATAACGTGATTAAAATGATACACAGGCTTTTTTTTTTTTTTTTTTTTTTAACGTATGTGACATAAGTAATGGAATTTAGCACCAATGTATTTTGGTTTGTTTGCTATGATAAATTAAAAAAAAAAAAAAAAAAGAACATAAACCATAAAATCCCTTCCCGAAAGAGGAAGATTTGTTTATAGCTATAAGCAGCAACTAGCACATTCTCAATGAATGTGTTACTTGCGGTTTAGCAAATTTCACACTTATAAACGGAAAGTTATTCAACACAACATTCCAAACAATAACATTATAACTTCATTTGCCAACAATCTGCCATCATCCTGGTTGGTTCTGAAGATGTGCCCATCTGTAATTCCATCATATTTCTTTTTTTAAATTTTCCAAATAAACAAAGGATAATTTCTTCAATGTCCTCAAGACATGGACTACAAAAGAAAGTAAAAGAGTCTCATAATCTTTTATATGAGACAGAATCTGTACGTCAGACATGAATCAAACCTTGGTATACTTATTTTGGACATTTTTATTATCTTTTTTATTTTATTTCTTGAACACAATTTCAATGATTAACTTTAAACTTCGTGTTCTGTTTATACCCCAGAGGTTTTCACTCCTTCAGTCTGTAAGACAGTAACTACAGCGGCTAAAAATAGTTGTTCATCCAAAAATCCTCTTCCACATCATTGTGTGCTTTTTTTTTTCTGTGCCAATGGCCATAAGCCAGCAGTCGGAACGAGACGGTGGGTTTGCAGAAAAGCAACTTCACTGACTCTGCCAAACTGCACGCTTTATATCAAACTCCATCAGTACAAGAATTAAACTGCTGCACTCAGAGAGATATAATAAATAAGTGTTTAGGAAATGTAGAAGTTTTGTTTGTTTTTCTTTTTTTTTTTTTTTCAAAAGGGAATTCTCTTTTTTTTTTACCAAAAATGGGTCACAATGTTCCAACAAAGATGCTTGAAGTGCTTTCCCATAGATGGAAATATTGCAAAAAAAACCTCATGGTTTATTTTTAAAAAAAATAATAAGCAAAATTATCATTTCCAACATTTGCTTTGAACGTTAAGATGTTAGGACTGGAAATGGCTCCAGCTCCCTGGAGTTTCGGGAAGTTCTCCAACTTGACTGCTTGTGGCTTTCCTTCTCTATTCCCTCAAGGATTAACTAGGATTATTTCCAAAGATCTGGGCACTGGGGAGCTGGAAGGAAGTTCTAAAAGAAAAGAAAAAAAAAAAAAAAAGTGATATCTGAAGTGATATTTTGCATCCACCTAAAGAGCAGCTACTCCGGGAGGATACTCTTGCGGACATTTTCCGAAGTTGCACACCATCAGAATCCACTCTTCATCCATGTTCAAGCAGTGAACGTGTTTTTTTTTTTTTTTATCATATCATCACTATCAACATGTATTTTATCATTATAAACTGACAAATGCCATATTTCTCGGCTGAATGTTTGACTCTGCGTTGCATACGCTTTGACATTCCACCAGAACAGATCAAGGCGTTTCACTTTCATCCTTCCTTGTCGTGTGTGTGAGGCTCAATATGTCTTTTTTAGACTATCTCTAAGGCAGTGAGAAAGGATAAAGGATTCTCCCACTCTCGCCCGTCAGATAGTTCATTTACGACTAAATTGCATATCTGAGAGTGTCCTTCAAGCGCTGTCTTTTTTTTTTTTTTTCTCCTCTCTCTTTTTTATAGATCTGACAGGTACGTGGAGTGGCTTGACATTGGTCTGAATCAAGTTTGAGCCACGTTTCCATCAGTTTCCCAACGCAACAATCTTAGTTATACAGTTTTTTTTTTTTTTTTTTTTTTACTATGAATCCCAGAGGAGATCTGAATGGGGCAGATCGAGGCCACAAACACCTGGAGTGGCTTGACATTGGTCTGAATCAAGTTTGAGCCACGTTTCCATCAGTTTCCCAACGCAACAATCTTAGTTATACAGTTTTTTTTTTTTTTTTTTTTTTACTATGAATCCCAGAGGAGATCTGAATGGGGCAGATCGAGGCCACAAACACAGATCGTATAATAAACCCAGAGGGAAGTCACTGACCCAATATACAGAACAGTGTAGAAAGCAGAACGAAGATATATTTTGATACGGTAAACCACTTTTTCAAGGCCTGTTGACAGAAGACTTGTCTTATGAATGAGTCGCGTTTCTCCACCAGACCTGGAAGGTTAAGGCTGATGATTCCGAAAGGCATTTTAGAAACATATTCTTCATATTATTTCTTGCTTGTCTAATTTGTAGATAACAAAATCCTATTTTTTTTTTTTTATCCCTGCGTAATTGTAACTAAACCCTGCTCCCTTCTCCTGACACCTCTTCTCATTAGAATTTTTCTTTTTTTTTTAATCTCCACCAAAACTCTTCACTTTACAAACCTGACTCTTTCAAGTGTGATACATTATATGATAATTTTAAATTCCCGCTCTTGCATTTCCACATTCCTAATGTAATCTGACTTCACAAATTAAACATTCCATTTAATTTATTCCTTTCTTTCCCGCAGTTAAAGTGTAAGTAGAACACAGCACACAAGTCAAGTGTTAAAAAATAAATGTAAATGAATCTAAACTGATTAAATTCACAAAACACAGCATTTTGCCTTAATCACTAAATACATATTGGGACTCATTTCTTGTAGTGCAACACAACTACTTGTATTACTATATGTGAGAACCAGCACCACCAACGGGAAGGCTCACAATGTGGTGCAATGTGATTTGGGTGGTGCCAGCTGCCCCCGCGACCCGGCAACGGACAAGCAGAAGAAGATGAATGAATGTGAGAACCTACCTACTACATCATAACATCATAACCTAGGAAATAATGTCATGTTGGTCAGGCTTAAAATATTGATTGTTTTCATGTTTATCCTTTCGGGTTTTTGTCACCGCTATGCTGTCATTTCCTCACTAGATGGCGTGCAGAAAGTTAAAATCATTTTTATCATTAATGCCTTTTACATGTCTTTAAATTTCCCTGCTCCTAACTTGGTTTACATGTCAATTTTTTGGACATATGCTGGGCCGCTGCTTAATATTGGCCCATAACTGGTGTATAGCAGATTGTGCAGAGCAATGACAAGTAGTTTGTGTGAAATTATATATGATATATATGTATATGTAACACTGTATTTCAGAATAAGAGTAATAAATGTGGGGTTGATGGCTACATAACCACAAAACAGAATAGGTCAATGTTGACATAAACTAACGTCCATCGGATATTTCGATGCAGTCCTCTGTGGTATTTAATATATATATATATATATATATATATATATATATATATTTTTTTTTTTTTTTTTTTCGAGGAACTACAATATGGTTTTAATTGGGCTAAATTACCACCTTGTGCTGTCAAAGAAAAACATCAAACCAAAAAAACCCTCCAAAAAAAAAAAAAAAAACACCAAACGACACCATGAACTGCTTGCAGTTACACCAAAGCACTGCATCATCACATTATTATCAATGTTATTTATTTATTTTTTTTAATTTAGACACTTCCATGCAAATCGTCCTTTTTTTTTTTGGCCTGAATTTGACATATTTTATTTGTTTTTTTTTTTCAACTTCTGGAGATTAATCTCAGTTTTCCCTAAAGCCCACAGACCTGCATTCATGTGCATGAGGTGCCGAACAACCTGTGACAGAGCCAGAGTGGGAGAATATGTAATGTTGCAGCAACTGATATGTTGCCCGAGGCTACTGTACATCTATACTACTATGATTTAGTCATAAAACACACAACATCTGCTGCATTTTAATGCACGCATCCAAACCTCTCTGGCATTTTTTGACAAGGCAACAGCGGAAAAGGATTGGATTTACGAGCGGCTCATTTTTTTATGTGAAAACTCATTGGATGTCAGTCTGAAGGAGTGGGATCGATAGTTAAGAAACACAGGTGTATTAGTATGGATGGAGCCCAGGTCTTCACTTAATCAGCTGAGATCTGCACGCGGCCAAAGGAGTATTTTATTTGCCAGTCGTGGATTGTACTTCGTCATTAAAATTCCTGGTTTTTGCTTTCAGAGGGGAGCTCTTTTCAGGATTGATGAATGTGATTTTTTTTTTTTTTTTTTTCCTTCTGCTGCCTGGACTATTGAAGGCAGTCCCTGAAGAACGAAATGTCCTCAAATGTATCCGTCTGTCCATTCCTATCCATCAAATCATCCACTTTCCCTCACTTCCATTTTGTGAAGGCACGGTGTGAGGAGTTCACAGCCAAGGCCAAACCCTCAGCTCTATCCTCCAGGTCCTTCTGCGGTGTCATGAGAGGTTTCTAGCCTTTTCTGGGGGTCCTCTCCATTGAGCGCCCCATGCTCATCTACACTTTCAGGGGAACGGATCCCAATCATTTGGGAGGGAAAAAGCAATTTCATATGTAATCTACAGCCATGGCTAAAGCTCCTTACGATAGCTATAGGTTGGATTTGAAGATCAGCCCAATAACTCCTGCCTTCAGGCTCAACCGTCCACATTCTTGTTCGCGCACAAAAACCATGCCCTCAATTATGGCCGTCCAGATTACATCGCGGACGTTTCTGCGAAAGGAAATATCAGCGCCTTTGTTAACCTCATCGCCAAGTGACCTGTTTTTCTTTTCCTTTTTTTTTTTTTTTCTACTTCCTACAGTGTGGTTCCACTCAGCAACAAAGTTACTGGGAGAAACCAACAGATGGCAGCTCTTACAGTAGGGAGTTTGTGTCGGGGATCTTCTCCAGTCATTGTGAGATGTGAAATGTTTGAACAGACAGATGGCCTTACTGTGTGGAGTAAGCATGTCTTACCCTGTGTGAGTTGAGAGGTTTTCCGTCAGTGATGTTTTTTAGGGGCTGCTGCATTTTCTTTTGTATGAGAATTAAAAGACATCAATGATTTCCCACTTTGGATATTTTATTGTGAAAATCTTTTATTCCCTGATTACGCATTCAAACTTTACCATGAGCCACTGTGGTTGAAACTACTGCAGTCACCATGGTTCACATGGAATCTTGAAGGGAAATCATCAAGCCATAGTTAATTCCTTTACTTTGCGCATATTAGGGTGTTTACCAGAGTAAATCAACGTCTCCCCCCTTTACCAATTACCTCCATGTCCTCCCTCAGCACCCTCCCAAATCTCCTTTTTGTCTCATACCGGGTTGCTTCTTCTCTTTACTCTTCTTCTAATGTATTTACTCTGAACATGTCCAAACCATCTCTATCTGTCTTCTCTAGCTTTTTCTCTAAACCTCCCTGTCTGTGTTGTCCCTCTAATCACCTCATTCCTGACCCTGTCCATCCTTGTCTCTCCTTAAGAGAATCTCAGCATCTTTAACTCCACTGCCTCCTGTCTTCTACCTATTCCTAGTGTCTCTAATCCATCCATCATGGCTGGTCTCACCACTGTCCTGTAAACCTTTCCCTTTATCTTAGCTGACTTTCTTCTAGGACAGATCACTTCTGCCATTTTTCTCCAGCTGTTCCGTTTCTGGGAAACGTTATTCTTCATCATTCTATGGTTTTGTTGTCCTAAATCCGGGGTGCTTTGCAAGTAGGGCGTGATCAACCAGTAGGTTGGCTTGCTTTGGTCATGTGCTGATAAGAAGAAGTGTATAGTGGAGGAGTGTATAGTCACCACCTGCAGGAAGGGTTCACTAGGGGCTGATATGATGGAGTGAGATTGGGGTAACGGTCATGGAAGTTGCTGCCTCAGATACGCAAAATAATAAGTGGACTAGGATGGATGGATGTAAGAGAAGAAGATGCCACGAAAGAGAGGCTCAGAGTAGATCTGTGGATGCAGTGATAGAAGTCATGGAGATGGTGGTGATAGGGTGGGACAGAGATAGCTAATCAGTGCTGGCGTCCTTTGAAGGCAACTGCTCAAAGATGAAAAAAATTGGTGGGATACAGAACAGCAAAGAACATTTTGGGACATCCACAATCCAATATACTGTTCACACTTACACTGATGGTTCTCAATATGAGGGAACCCATAGTAATAGTACAGCTATAGTAGCAATTTTCAGAAGCATTTTTGTGTATGACACCACGGTCTTTGTAAAGTAAAAATAGCAAAGAAAGAAGAAAGAGACACAGATTCAACTGTTAACGTACCAGGCCAAGATGGATGATTGGTTATTTACAATGATGAGTTGTGTTGAAGAAGTCGTTATTTCATTTTCCTCAAAATGTACTCTAAATACTAACTAACAGATAATGGACACCTGGGAATTACTCCAACTCGAATCCCTTTCAAGGAAGTAAAGTGCGGGAAAATGAATGGCATAATTAGTTCGTTTACCCATCTTTGGAGAAAACCCAAGAGCACACTCAACACAACTCAACATGTGGCCCGTGGACCAAAATGACCCAACTTGATTGATTCATACATCAGTTCCCACACCACAGTCAAGACTGTCACCTAATTCCCAGTGCACCCTACTGTGTACTAGCCTTCAGTGGGTGGTGAGCCCACTGAGCCCCCCAAAAAATAAAATAAAAATACACAAACATTTCAACACAGAATTATGTACAATTATATTCCATTAAATATCAAGTTTTAGCTACTTCATTTTATTTTTGTTAGGAGACGTTCAAATCTTGGCTCAGGAAGACAGATGGTTGTTCAGGTGTTAAAGAAGCCATTTTTTTTTTTCAACTTGCAAAAACCTTTTTGGGAACAATACCCCAAAGATTCTACCCTCAACAACCATTTTCACACAATCACACAACAAATAGGCGTGTGAACAAAATCACTACGACAATGACGTTAACAACCCATCAATACCCAACCAACGACTGGTATCACACTTCACAGGTATCCACCCAACAGGAGGGACTTGAAACACTCCTTCCTCCTCACCCACATGATATAACTTCTGTTTCTCCCCACTGACAGTTAGAACTGAAGAAGCCTCTTGAATGAAAGGTGTTACTAAAAAAACTCAATGTTCAGTTGCCTAACTAAACTCTTTGACCGTGACCTGGATGACCTCTTGGTCAGTTATATTCATTGAATATTCAGATGCAGAATAACCGCTGCTAAAGATCTGTGTGCAGTATCTCCATTAGCACATTTATTGGTTGTTCCATCCTTGCCTTGTTTGCGTGTATGTTAGTGTTTCCCCCATATACAAATATACTATACGATATGTCTCTATATTTCTGTGCAACTTCAATCTGCAGTAAATTGTGTCCATCTGCACTGGCAGGCTGTTTAGACGCAGGTTACTCATGCTTTCAGTAGCTCCATCTGAAGGCCAAGCAGCTGAGTTTAATAGGTTTCTGTAAACAGACTCGTCAGAGCGTCGTAAAGTCACTGTAATAACATGGTAATAGAGGTTTTCATGATGACTGCCTAAATGGTGCTTTCATGTACCGTGAAACAGCAGACGTGATTGGTCATTATAACCATGACACACAGGGGAAATTCAGGGATGTTTTGGAGTAAAACAACAAAACTGAGCAGGATATATACGAGGCACGAGAACTTTTTATTTTTTTTTTCATATGTTCACACAGTGGCCGAGTGGCAGAGGAGCCGGACCTGGGTCTGGAATGTTCCAAGGTCTGAATACACTGAGCATGGTACTGTCTCCTCTCACTGTTCTATACAGTCCAACTGTATGAAGACATTCAGGGGCAAATCCCAAAGAATTTAGGGTAATAACCTCAAGAAATTTGGTATTTGTGACTGTGAAGAAATTAAATTAAATTGAAAGTTTTCCACCTTATGTCTCCTGGCTGAGGACACCATCCTCTCTGTCCCACTTTTACACCAAATTTAAAAACCTGACTCACAATGCGTTCACCTTAAGGGGCTCTCTGTGGGTGTCCTCAGCAGGACTAACCCTCAGGGGTTGGTGAGGTTTACACGTTAAAGCATCGGCCTCTTCGGCTGTTGTCAGCATTTTCTGTACAATTCTTGCTAATTGTGGCACAAAGAGGTGAGAAACCCATTATCACGGTGACAGGTTTGATGGCATCACATTAAACACGCCATTAGCTTTGAGTGTACGTTGAAAGAAGGCAAGCGTTCGGATTTGAACGAACATAAAAAAAGGTACTGTGTGAGGATTCGTCTAGTTTTAGTCAAACAATTGTATTTAAAGTTGAAGCAATTGTGAGTACTCAAGAAGAAGTTTTAAAAGAAATGGGTAACAAATTAAAACAAATATAATGATAGAAGGCGTCTAAGTAAAGTTTCTGATATTGTTTAAAACGTGAATTGTCAAAGGTTGATGCTTTTCTCATAAGATAATGTTGCCTCGAGTACTTGTCCCGACATTGACTAAGATGGGAGAAGAAAAAAAAACCTTATATATATATGTATATTTATATACACACACAAGACACGTTAACTCAAGTCTACCCTACACGTTCATACATTCCTTGTTGTCACGTCCCTGAACATTCCTGCTTTGTGGATGTTTCTCTTTCTCCTTGTTTCTCCTTTGTTCCAGTTTTTTTCTGTTTTGTTAAAGTGTATGTTCTTAAAGAAGTTTGACTTTTGAAGAAAATTTTTGGACCTGAATACATATGAGTAGATTGAATAAGGAAACATTTTTGGATCCTCAAGTGACACACTTTGGTGTTCTTCCCAGGTCCTTCTCTCCAGAATCTATTTTATTATTATTATTATTATTATTTTGACCTACGTATTCTGCTTTAGGTAAAAAGTAAAAGTAAAATAATAATAAT
>JAFBJS010022367.1:0-36423 GCA_016785265.1 Paraplagusia blochii
AATATCCACTTGGTAGCATGTTTTGAGCCATAATATTTCATTTCCAGTCATTTCTGGAACTTATTTTTCACTGTTTTTGTCCCAAAAATAAGGTGGCCTTACCACTTTTTGGTGATTTTGGACATGTCAAGAAGTACACTTTTTTTGTGTGTTCAGCACAAAATATTCACTTGGCAGCATGATTTTGGCCATTACGTAAATTTTTAGGCATATTTCGGACTTTTATTCTTTACTGTTTTTGTCTCAAAAGTAAGGCTATAGTCTTACCACTTTTTGGTGATTTGGACATGTCCAGAAATTAGATTTTCTGTGTTTTATCACAAAATATCCACTTGGTAGCATGTTTTGAGCCATAATATTTCATTTCCAGTCATTTCTTGAACTTATTTTTCACTGTTTTTGTCCCAAAAATAAGGTGGCCTTACCACTTTTTGGTGATTTTGGACATGTCAAGAAGTACACTTTTTTTGTGTGTTCAGCACAAAATATTCACTTGGCAGCATGATTTTGGCCATTACGTAAATTTTTAAGCATATTTCGGACTTTTATTTTTCACTGTTTTTGTCTCAAAAGTAAGGCTATAGCCTTACCACATTTTGGTGGCAAGACATTGATGATGTCCAGAAATAAGATTTTTTTTTCTTTCTAGCACAAATTATCCACTTGGTAGCATGTTTTGAGCCATAATATTTCATTTTCAGTCATTTTTGGAACTTTTTACTTTTCACTGTTTTTGTCTCTAAAGTAAGGCTATAGCCTTACTCCTTTTTGGTGATTTTGGACAAATTATTTTTCACAGTTTTTGTCCAAATAGTAAGAATATAGCCTTACCACTTTTTGATAAATTTGAAATACAGAAATACTTTTTTTTTGCTTTCAGCCCAAAATATTATTTTTGCAGCATTTTTTGGACCATAATATTTAATACTTTTTTTGGGGACTTTTTATTTTTCACCATTTTTGACTTGCCACTTTTGGTAATTTTGGACATGTCCAGAAATATATTTTTTATTTTTTTGCACAAAATATCCACTTTGCAGTATGTTTTGGACCATATTTTTTAATTATTCAGCATTTTTGGGACTTTTTATTTTTCACTGTTTTTGTCCCACAATTAAGGCTAGATGTTAAATACTTTTGATTTTAAGCTTCAAATATTCACTTGCTAGTTTATGCAAAAAAGAAAATTAAAAAATAAATGTTTCAAAGTTCAACCCACAAACATGCTGCCACTGAGACATGAAGTCCAAATTTTTTTAGAATAACATCTTATTTGAACAGGTTACAATCCCTTAGATTAGAGACAAGACTCTTCTCCTACGATTGTGAAAATGCAAAAATAGAAAGAAAAAATTGCAAAAGCCCCAGAAATCATTTATAATAATTCATCTTTACATTTACCTAAACATGCTGCTAAATCAATAGTAAAAATTTTAACAAAAGCTTTTTAAAATATCACAAAAAAGAAAGAAGGCTCTAGTTTTATAATTGCAAAACGCAAAATAAAATTGCAAAATTGACTCAATATGAAAATTAAAGCACCAGTTCATGCTGTCAAGCAGGATTTTGAAATGGTTTAAGAAATGGAAACAAAAACCAGAAAGAACAGAAATGTTTAGAGAGAGTGATTAAAAATATTTGTATTCCTAGATGTTGGTAAAGCCCTGGTAGTAGTGATAGTAATAGTAGTAGTACTAGGACTCTTCTGTTGGTAATGTGTCGACTGTTGTTTCTCTGCAGTCATTTCAGAGGTGAACTCTTACACACGATGTTACCTTGACTACCAGATTTGTGTCATAGGAGTCATGAGATAGAAGAAAACTTACACACACGCACACACACACACGCACACACACACACACACACACACACACACACACACACACACACACACACACACACACACGCACACACACCCTTGCTGTTGCTTGTGTTCATCTGCTGGGCAGGAGTCGTGACTCACCAGAGAACAGAGAACAGCAACCTCTACTGTCACTCTCTCTTCAACAGATGTCATATCTAACTCACTGTCATGGAACAAATGCCATTGGAGGAGAAAAGAAAAGCAGCTGGTGTAAAATTACTTTCCTGTGGACCTGGTAATGTAATTTACATTGACATATATGTATGTTTACAATGGTATATGTTAATTCTTTCCGCAGTGA
The DNA here is from genome assembly GCA_016785265.1 of Paraplagusia blochii. Lineage (NCBI taxonomy): Eukaryota > Metazoa > Chordata > Actinopteri > Pleuronectiformes > Cynoglossidae > Paraplagusia > Paraplagusia blochii. The sequence continues at coordinate 2,166 of JAFBJS010022367.1, forward strand.
GTGATGTCAACAGTCAGGGAGCAGCTGGTCTCAGGTTGATGAAGCCTTTGTTTACAACTAGCATGAACATTCAGGGGTCTCTATGCCAGGAGGTCCAGATCAGGGGCAGGTGTGACGTCCAGTGGACAGTGTGATCGCCCCCGACTGATGACTTTTGGAATCATATGAAATAAATACATGAATAACATCATGTCCTTGTGCTCCATCTCTGGGTGTTAAAACAGGCCAGTGGCGTACAGTGTATTTCTAGGTGGCTGTGTCACTAAACTAATTCTAAAGACTTTAGAGCAGATTTGACAATACACAGACGGAAAATATAACAGGATAAAAAAAAACTACAGTATTTGCAACAGAAAGCAGCGAACAGAGAGTTGTCACTGATTGAATAAGCCACTGACTCTGATAGGATTAGCACAGAAGGCGGTGCTGGTCCTGGAAGTAAGATTAATGCTAATTATATGTCATTGTGACAAATTGCAACAAAACAAAATGTGATCTGTGCTTCTAACTTTGGGTCAGTGTCAGGCTCAGAGCACCTCAGTGCTGCTGTTTCTCAGTGGGATTTGAACCCACACCTGTGGGAGAAAGTACAGCAATTGAGAACTGCTGCTTTAAGGTTTGTGGTCGTCTAAAATAAATGTTATTATATTAATTGAAATTTTGTTACCTGTAAGAACATACGGTTTAATTGGATGAGGAGATCAACCAAGAGCACATAAGTGGACCAATCAGCTGTCTGATGACAGATCAGCTGATTAGACCTGTTGACTCACAGGTGCTACAGGTTGGTTGGAACTAAAACCTGCAGCCACAGTGGCCCTTTGTAGAACAGTTTGGACATGGCTGGCTCACGGTATGGTGCAGTGAGATTTGGGTGGCACCATCAAGAAAATATTCTTGATGGTGGTTTGTCATATAATTACATATAATAACATACTTTTACATAAATACTAATAATTATCTTATCATAATTTTCTGATGCAATGATGTTAACCCTCTGAGTTAGGTTTTTTTTTGTTTGTTTCACATTCAGTAGTGAATTCTCTTAGATCATAGTTGACAAACCCAGGCCCGGGGGCCAAATCTGGCACACAAGATCATATCAAATATGTACTAGAGTTGGCCCACCAGTATGAAGGCCAACTCTAGTACTGTCAGGATTTGTAGTTTTAGCGTATGATCATTTATTCATGGGCGGCACTTCAAGACGGGCAGGCCAGGGAGTTGGTTGGGGCTTAGGCCACTAGGGGGCCTGGTCAAAATTGTTTTTGCTGTGGGCACTGAAAGGGTGGGGGCCCCAGCAATATCCCCAGGAGACACTAGCACCGCCCCTGCATTTAATTGTGGTCCAGTGTGAAATTGAGTTGGACCCCCCTGTTTGAGATCGTCCATGCCACTACAGTCTCAGAGCTGATCCGCCTGCAGCTGCTTGTTGTTGGGACTATTAATAAATATTTCTTCCCTGCCCGGTGCTGCGTGATGGACGCGAGAGTCATCGTTCAATAAAACCCCAGCACATGCCTTCTGATCCCTGCTCCTCCCCCCTCTCCTCCTCCTCTTCTTCTTCTTCTTCATCGCCTGTTCGACACTGATCGCCCCTCATACACCACGTACGCGTCGTCGCTCTCACACGCAGCTGGACGAAGACACCGTTGGCTCCTGTATTTCTTGCATTCCCCGTCATGTCGTTGAGCTCTGCTCCGGCCGGCTCCTCTCCACCTTTCTCCTCCCTCTTGGCCGTCAGTACTGACCGCCCCGTAGGTGGATGTTGACCGTAGCCTCGAGCAGCGGATCCGTGACCGCCCACCACTGCGCTGACGGCGGTGTGGAAAAGAGGGTGAGTCCTCCGGTTAAGTTCAGTTAATTGTCTTATAACGTTGGATTCTCGTCTACATTAACTTCGATAACGTTGATAACTTTTTACGAAAAATTTCTACATCTGGTGCGAGCGTCACTTTTGTGCAAAACCACGAGTTCAACGCACCTGATGCTCTCGTCTACATCCACGTTAGACTAAGATGTCGGGGTTTTTTTATATGAAGAATATTCCTGTCCGAAATGCTAAAAGACTCGTGAGTTTGTTTCATAAAATCCTTTCTACTCGGCGTTGAAGAATAGACGTAAAGTACGTCCTTAAAAAAACGTAACATTTGGCTTCATTTTCCTGAGAAAGGTGTTCTACACTGAGGGACCGTCTGTAAGTTACCGAGCGGAAGGGTCACGTGGGCTGAAGGAATAAATGTGATTGTCATCGTTGACGTCTATAAAACAACTTATCATAGTTTAACAAAGACCACAACACCGGCTGTTATAAATGTTTTAATAATTTACAACATTGATCAAATATAAATCACGACTAACAGACAGAGTCAAAATAATATCAAAATAATGAAGGATTTGTCAGTAAAACCTTTGTCGGTGTTAAATGGTATGTCCAGTTCAAATGCACAGAACCCTCCCTGTATCTGTAATGTTATATTCAAACAGAGTTACCGTGGAAACAAGGACAGCACTTCCAGTCTTTTTATAGAGCTTTTTTTGCAACCTTAGCCTGTTGAGAAAATAGCATTCTCTAATTTCCACATCCTGTCGATAATTAAACTATTTCAGACCCGTTTAATTTTTAATTGAAAAGAGCAAGAATATTCTGATACTTTTAAACAACTAAGACCAGTGGAAAGAGTTGAAGCCAGACAGTGAGAGCTGTACTTGAACCAACAACACTTCAAACCTACACAAGTAATAGATTACAACCAAGGCCGGATTCATAGAATGGACCACAGGGGCTGCATCCCTTTTCCACAAGGGGGCCTCGGGTTTCTGATGTTAAGTGATTAGTGGAAGAATACTTATAATATCCTCCTACCCTTACTTTTAATCGTGATAGATAGGTATTATGGGTGTTTAACATCTATAAAAATGTGCTACCAACCTTAAAACAGAGGGTAGGAAGATATTATGGGTGTCAAATTATTAACAAAAATGTGCTAGTAGTTTTTATAACAAGAGGGAGGGAAAATGTTATGGGTTTCAAACTTAAAAATAAAAATCAGCGCAGTGGCCTGGTGGTTAAGGAAGCGGACTAGGGTCTGCAAGGTCTCGGGTTCGAGTCCCACTGCCGCCAAGTTACCACTGAGTGTGGTGTCGTCCCTACACACTGCTCCCCGGGTGCTCATTAGCTGCCCACTGCTCACTTTGATGATGGGTTAAATGCAGAGGCCAAATTTCGTTTGTGTGGTGTGAATCACAATGACATTTTTTTCTTTTATTAAATGTGATAGCAATCCTTGATATTAAGGGTAGGATGTTCTGGGTGTTTAACATCTCTAAAAATGTACTACCACTCCTTAAAACAGAGGGTAGGAAGATGCTATGGGTGTTTTACGATGACCAACTGTCAACATTAAGATGACGAAAATAGTTTTTCCAGCACTGATTTCAACAGATAATATGTGTGTGACGCTCCCTTGTAAAGCTAGGAGGGGCTGAAGGTGGTGTAGATGTGTCATACTGCCGAGTGGTGCAGACACCACCGAGCGTGCACATTTCATCTATTTGAACCACGTCTGTGATTTTAGATCCACAGTAACTTTACTAAGTGCTGCAGCTTACGTCTCCTTCTTCTCCTTCACACTGGACTGAACCTTCCTAAAACAGCCGGAGACATACTTGTACATATCATACAGACATCTTAGACAATATAAGGAGATACTTTTTAATCAACTACTATTTAATTTCGCAGCTTTGATTGACTTTCTCTACTCTCCCAGTGTATTCAGAATCACAGAGGAATTTGTCATTAACCGTGCTTGTAGTGAGCAGTGATCTTGAGTCTGCCTGAGAGCGTTGACTATCAAGACATGCTACTTTAATTATCCTGAAGGTGGATCAGGTTTCCAATTTGCGTTGGCATTGGTGAAACTGGAACCTGAGGAATCTTTAAGCAGAGGAGAAAGGAAGATAAACAAGTTTGCTTGTAAGGTGGAAACACCTGTTGCATGAACTGAAAATAAGAGAGGATGAAGAGCGAGGCACATTCCACAGTGCCATTAAGTGTTAGTTAAAACACTTGTTAAAATGATAAAAATAATTGAATTACCCTTAAAAGGTCTTTTCTAAGAGAGCTTTTTCTTCGAACAATCCATTTTTCTTTTCAAAATTCAAAATTTAAACCAAACCAAAGTGAAAAGTGTGTTTTCCTGTATTGAAAATACTTACCTTATAACAAATACAGGTGAAATTCAAGGTGAAAATGCTTAAAAGAACCTCTTAAATTTTGTCTTTGTCATCTCCTGGGGAAATGCAGCTTTTGAAGGGAAAAGGCGGCCTAGTGGTTAAGGCAGGCATGGGCAAACTAAGGCTCGGGGGCCCAATACAGCCCTTCAAGCTTTTAAATCTGGCCCGCCTTGTCCAAATTACATCAAAATACTGTATCATATGTATCATAATACTTCTGCCTTTCTTGCAGACTTCCTGCAATACCTGCATTTCGCCAGTATGACATCTATTTTACACGCCATTTATCTTAATACAACAAGAATATTTTTTTTCTGTTGTTGACTCGCCCCTCTTTTCCACTCCTGGCAACCATTGTGGCCCGTTAGCCAAAAGGTTCACCCATGTTTGGGTTAAGGAGAGGCCTAGTGGTTAAGATAGCGGACTTTGGGTTAAATGCAGAGGTGACATTTTGTTGTGAGCTGTGGTGTGAATCACAATGTCACAATGACAAGGAGTTTCCTTTAAAAAAAAGGTAAAAAAAATAAATTGGACGGGCCATATTGAAAGGCTAATGGGGCTACATCCGGCCCCCAGACCGTAGTTTTCTCATGCCTGCCCTATAACTATCTCCACATGCATGGACATCCTTGAAAAGTGGACATGTGCAAAAACATTCAAAAGCAACAGCTTTTCCTCCTGATTCTCCACCACCACTCACTGCAGCCTCATCCCAGTCCAGCTTCAGTTATAAATAACAGCACTGCTCCACTATGTCACCAGTTTGGCTACAAACAGGGATTATTTGGATCCAGTATTGGCATTATTTCTCTGCTAGTGTCTGCAGCTGACTTAAGCTGACGGTCAGCACTCGGTTGCCACAGCAACAGCTACTGCTGTATCTGTCTGCTGTCTCCTTGAGTAAATATGTCAGACAGAGAATGGTGTTCAACAACTGCTCAGTGTCAATATCTCACTTGATTTAAAAAAAAATATTGTGTTTCATAAATAGATTTGATCAAATAGTCTGTTTAGGACAACTGGATGACTGACGTGTTAAATCCTAAGGTAGGGAAGCAACAAGACTGATACTAGGATTGTTTCTGCTGGAGTTCACCAGTCCTTCAAACGTCCACATACAGAGGACAACCTTTGATTCTTACTTCTATTAACTGAAAAAAAATTAGACATTAACAGAATAAATTAAGTTTTGCACCATACAGTGTTTCCTCCTCTCCCTGTTGTTTGCTGCCATGTGCAGAGACCTTAACAAACAGCAGTGTTGTAATGTCGGTGTGGGAGGACGACATGAGAGGAGGTGTGTATTTGCCTGCAGGGGGTCTGAGCTGCCATGACACTGTGTTTAGCACACAAGCTGTTCCATTTGGAAGAGCTGTAGAGACATCAAATTAAAGTCTTTATAAGGCTGAGTTCATCCTTGGTGGTTAGTAATGACAACACTTGAAGTCAGACTATGGATGTGTACGTCTTCGAATAGGTCGTCATCATATGTCTATAATAGATATATATATTTAATTAATTAATATATTATAGAGATTACTTGCTGCGGGAGATGTTAAAGGTTTACGGTACGGTTGTGAGACAAGCAGTGATGTATGAATTAGAGACAGGAGACAGAGCTGGAGGTAGAGGAGTTAAAGATGCTGAGAGTCTCGTCAGGAGAGACAAGGATGGACAGGATCAGGAATGAGGTGATTAGAGGGACAACACAGACAGGAAGGTTTGGAGAAAAAAAGCTAGTGAAGACAGATTGAGATGGTTTGGACATGTTCAGAGGAGGGACAGTGGATACATTGGTAGAAAAATGATCCTAGAGATGGAGCTACCAGGTAGGAGACAATGGAGATTGATGGATGCAGTGAGGGAGGACATGGAGGTAGTTGGAGTCAGAGTAGAAGATACAGGACATGGAAAGATGGAAAATGTTTAGCTGTGGCAACCTCTGAAGAAGGAAGTCAAGACGGAAAAAAAATTTTTTTTTCAACCTTGACAGGAATTATATTTTATATTTATATAAATTATATTTATTTAAAAATCTTTCTCTGTCTGTTTTCTTTGTCAGTGCTGCAGCCTGGTTCCTCTCTCCTCTGATGACTCTAAACTGCTGATTCATTTCATCTCCTTCCTGATGCCAACTTGATCTCTAGATGGGGTCCCGCAGCCAAAGCTTCCTCCACCACCACCACCACAGTCTCCACCACCAGCGTAGCTCCATGGTACCCACCTCGGTACCAAGGCTTCTACCTGAGAATGGCAGCCTGCTGGGGGGCATAGCTCAAATTACTCCCAGCCTCTTCCTCAGCAGAGGAAATGTTGCCTCGAACCGCAGCCTGCTGCTGTCCAAAGGAATCACCTGCGTGGTCAACGCCACCATCGAGCTCCCAAACTTCAACTGGCCTCACATGGAGTACGTGAAGGTCCCATTGGCAGACATGCCCCACTCCCCGATTTCCCTGTACTTCGACAGTGTGGCCGATAAGATCCACAGCGTGGGCCGTAAGAGAGGGGCTGTGTTGGTGCACTGCGCGGCTGGTGTGAGCAGATCAGCCTCCCTGTGCTTAGCGTACCTCATGAAATACCATCGCGTGTCTTTGGCCGAGGCTCACTCCTGGGTCAAGACCCGTCGGCCGGTCATCAGACCCAACAGCGGCTTCTGGCGCCAACTCATTGACTATGAGAGGAAGCTTTTTGGTAGAACCTCTGTTCGAATGGTGCAGACACCATACGGCATCATACCTGATGTGTATGAGAAGGACCGCAGGAATCTGGCTCCTTACTGGGGCCTGTAGAAGATCTACTCACAGAACTGGCCTGGGTGTGAGTTCTGTGCTTGTTTCTGTGTGTTTGAGTGGAGATCTATGAACAGATTATTTAACATAAACTGGAGAATGTAAATTCCAAACAAGGACCGACGATCAATGACACAACCGCCTCCTACTGTACACTAAAGAGGACACAGCCACGAGACCAGAGTGGACTGAAGGAAGTGAGTTTCAGAAAATCGGGCAAAAATCGAGTCCAAGTTAGAATTAGATGTTATTTAGGACGTGCACTCAAAAAGATTAACTTAAAAACTGCTTTAGTTGATGATAGGAGACTGTGCTACTTTATGAGGCAAGAAGGAGACACTTGGCAACAATTGGTCCTACAATTAGACACAGCAACCAGGTTGGGAGGAGGTAGATGGAGACTTATCATAATCCGACATATTATATAATTTTGGACAAGAACGGGCCTCATCTTCAAACCCCAGACCATTACTGATAGGCTGCTGACTTTGGACAGTCAACAATGTGGACAAGTGCTGATAATTTCAGGTTTCTGTGTGGCTTAGTCTATCACTAACACAATAAGGTTGAGTGATGTCACTGGAGACAGATGTTGAGACTACATTTAACGTAAATACAGAAAAACTAGCCAAACCAGGGGACGAGAACTAGAAGGTTTGTCTCTAAATCATTCATGTGTTCCTGGTGTCAGGGAAAATGTTGGTTACAACCAGTTACATTAGAGACGTCAAATTCAATTCTTTAAAGACATAACAGTACAAAGTATTGAACAGACATTAGGAAATGTTGAAATAAGGCTCACGTAGTGCGCAGGTGCAGGTTTGTAGGTCCTTGGGCTCCACCTGTTGGAAGGATCAGATGTCACAATCGTCCATTTACGTTATTTATAAACAGTGCAGTAAAAGTTGTTTTTGTTTCAGAAAAATACCAGGAGCTAAAAAAAATCCATCTCAACTCCCAGCATGCATTTGCTGAGACTTGAACACTAGGCCAGAAGGCAGGTTATAGTTGGACCCGCCTCTTGAGCACAGGGCAGTTAGGAGGTCTACAGCAGTCTACACTGGTCTCAGTTGATCAGAGTTTTGTCAATTGCTGAACATGATTACAAAATCTCAAGCAAAATATTTCTAGATGGATTTAGTCACTGGATTAGTCACAATTTAAAGCAGCTTTTAATCCAAATATGTCTCCATGCTTTATTCCAGTACCGAAACATTTGAGCAACATATCAATTAATCCATGTTAATCCCAGTTCATCCACAGTTAACCTGTGGTTCAACAGATTGGAATGTTTTACTACCAAGTGAGATATACCAACAGGTAAAGAGAAAGTCTGGAAGTACTTTACGGCAGATGATATTTCACGTGTCTAGTTAGCTGCCAACCTGTTAACGCCTTGGTATCTTTCAAGTTATTTATGGCTGAACTGACTGACTGGTTGTCTGTCTGTTTAGCCGTCTGTCTGACAGATTGATTGATTGTCTGATTCATTGACCGTCTGTCCCTTAAATAGACCACTCCACTGCCTACTGCTGCTTGAAGAACGGGCAGAGGCCGATCAGAAAAAAAATCAAGTGACATGAAAATGTCGCTGACATTATTTCTTTGTGTGTGTGATGGTGGTAAGACTGTGAGTACAGTCTGAGTAAGAATTGATTTTCTGAGTGTCTGTCTGTCTACAGTAAGTGTTGATAAAGACAGACAGTCGTAGCCGTGTCTGATGTGGATGCTGTGCTCCGTCTGTTTCTTCTGTGGTGTGAGGGCAGCAGCATGATCTGACCTAATGGTAGCATTAAAGTGTGTACAGAAAAAAAAAAAAATTATAAAACGGATGGTTGACAGTGACGTTAAAGCAGCAGAGATCCGGGTAAATTAAAGATGATAATATACCTGTTGTTTAAAAGACGAGGGTTCAATTCCTGCGTGTATTACAAAAGGCTGTTCTGTGCTATTTGATTGTGTATTAAAAAATAACTGTCGACTGTACGGCACAGAACAAAAAGAAAAAAAAAACAGCTGGAAACAATGGATTTTCTCCAGTACTTTTCCCAACAGTACTTAAGTAAACCCATAACCAGTGATTTTATCACCTGAGCCTGCAAGGATTGTGATGACAGTTTTCATTGGTGTGTGTGTGTGGCTTTGTGGTTTATATTGATGAGAAGTAGAACCACATTTTGATGTGACAAACTGTAAGCGTTGATCGTCACGTTTCCGTGTCCCCTCCATTTTAAACAAGATCAGAGGGTAGAAATGTACGATTCTCTCCAACCATGAAAATAAACATTTGAGGAAATGTTTTCTGGCTGTTCATCTTTGTTTCTTCGGGAGATAATATGTCTGAACAGAGCAGGACAACTTGGTAGATGTTACTGTTGTCCAACGATGAAATAAACTGCAGTTCCTTACCTGGAGTGGACCTTGTGAAGTGAAAGGTCTGTCCGTCCTTTTTCATTCGCTTCTTCATTACTGGTCAGCAGTTTCCACAACTGAAACTCAAATCACATTGCACCGTACAGTACCTTCCCGCAGGTGGTGTGCTCACGGGAAGTCAACCCCCCTAACCGGGATTCAAACTTGCCCAGAGGTTTCACACCAAAGACAGAGACATTGACTCTGGACCAAAGTGAAGGCCTGAGTGAAAGGTTTGTTCAGATATTGGAGCCTGAGGGTGGAGCGTCAAATACTGAGGAAAATTTAAAAATGTGTGTTTGTAAGAAAGACAGCTGTGGCTGTAGGACAACATGTCAAATGAAATGTAATTAATGGACATTTTATTTGAAGTTGATGAAAAGTCTTGAAGTCACAACAAAGTTAATTTAATCTGCAGGGACAAACTCCACAATATTACTCTGTCAGACAGTTCCATCATCATCTACATAGACCCTCACTCCATTCAGCCGTTTCTTAATTTTGAAAATGGCTGAAATGAAGCGAGAACCTGTGACTGAGTGCAGTTCGTGGAAAATGTTTCATCATCAGTTGTAATGAGAATAAAATGTAGAAACGCTTGTCATTCTGTAAATGCTGTTTCAAGAAAACTGGAACTAGCAAAACAAAGGACATCAGAGAACTGAGACAGTGCACCTGTGTTCATGTAACCGTAGTAACATCAGCCATGGAACTTCACTGTTTCCATGGCTGATGTTATTTGTCTTGGAAATCACTATTGTTCAACTGTGGTCTGTGGTGGAACACGACGTTAAAAATATTTTCCATGTTCCCTCAATCATATGAATCTCATTTAACAAATGAAAGTAATGATCATGCAACACCTGCTCTGGTGAAGTTACAACAATATAGTTAACTTTTAATTATCATTTTTTTTATTGTTGCACAAATACTTTTTTCACAAAACAGTTCCTTAAATAATGTCTGAACCCCTTTTCCCCAGTGCAACTGTCAACACGTAAAAAACAGGAAACACAAAAAAAGTCCAAACAAAACTGAGCTTCACTGAAAAATAACTACTGACCTCACATCCAAGGGGTTCACTTCAGCAGAATTTGAAAGGTAAATAAAATAAAACATTGGTCTCAGGGAAGCAGGGAAGAGAGTTTACAGCTTCACACGTCCAGTGATGAACAAATATTGCACAAATAATCTGAAAAAAGTGGATGAGAGTACCAGCTGCTGCTGTCTTTCAGTATCATTACTGTCATGACAAAGAAATATAAAACCACCTGGAGAGTTGATGAGAGCCCGTTAGTGCTGATCCACAGTTGGTCAACCATCAGGAGACAATGTTTTTGAGTTGAAAACAAATCATTAAATATCAGAGTTGATTATATATTGTCCAGTAAACTGGTCAGAATTCATTCTGTGCCAAAACCTGCTCAGAACAGACAGCAGCTGAACTGATGTTTGACATTTTCAGCTCAAATACATTTTTTCAACTATCAGATTATCTAATAATCTCTCTGGTACTGGACTAAACTCACTGGGTCTGTTCGGAAAGAAAGAAAATAAAGTTCGACATTTGAGAAAAGTCACTTTGTTTTTATAATTTAACACTCAAAGCAACAGCAACATTTGAACAAAAACAGGTAGTATCTTCTTTTTAAAATACCTCAGTCTCAAAGCTAGAAGAGGAAAGGACTGTGGGATGGAAATTTGATACATGACAGCTGACACTGAAAGACGGTCTGTTGTTTCTGGCGGTGGCAGCCGCATCAGTATCAGCAGCAGCAGCAGCTCACAGCAGGTCGGGCAGGATGAGTCCTGGAGGTTTGGGCTCCACACAGTTGATCCAGAAGTTGGCACAGCTGGAGTGGTACTGGTGGCCCCCGTAGGTTAGCTTGAAGTTGTCTGTCTCAGAGTTGAAGGCCTGTTAGAGATGGACGAGTTAAAGTTTAAGGACAGAGACATCGGATACAGGAAAACTAAGAATCAGTCAGTTCTACAGAGACACCTTTTTAGAACATGGGCCACATTGAGACTGACTTTTACTGTTGACATTTGCTTACTCATTTCAATGTCAACTATCTTTTAAGCCAGAGGTTCCAAACTCATGGCCCGTAAGCAATTTGCATCACGTGGTACGATATTTCGCGGTCCCCACCTTGATGTGAAAGTTGAGTTTATAATAATATTTTATAGATTTGTTCTCCACATTTTATGGTTAATCCTATAGTTTTCTAGGAGACTCGTCCACAGTCTCCTTCAGTCTCTCCTAATTAGTCTGCCTGATTTGATACCTAACCTCAAATCCTCAAATTTACAACTTCAACTTTTATGTTTAAAGTACCAAATCATAACAACTGTAATCTTGAGGCACTGTACAGAACAATCATACATTAAAACAACAATATGCACTACAAGGATATTGTATGACATTGCCACATGACAAAAACACTACACACAATAATCCAAGGTATCGGACATTAAAAAGTTCTATTGAGCCATCCCTAATTATTACATTAACACACTTTTTCAGATTTTTAAGTTCGTGTAATTTAATGATCTAACTGATTATAATATATACATATAAACATAAGCGACACTAACAGCCCAGTTTCTCCTTTGTGATCCACACAATGGGCCTCACAAATGTAGATGACTCCTCAGATCTAGTAACACTTCTAGGTTTCACTGCACAACAAGTGTAACATCAATGAGAAATAGGAGAGGATTGACCTGAACACAAGACTGAGTGGAGTTTGTGTGATTGTGTGTGTGGGCAGAATAAGAAAATCTCTTCTCTGTGAGTGAGATGCTGTTGACGAATTTGCATCACTGGTGAAATTGTGATGCAGGAGCAGCAGAGGGGATGAGTCATGTGCAGTGATTCATCACCTCCTACACAGCAGGAGAGGAAAGAGGAGCAGAAACGGACCCACAGTAAGGAGGAAACATAAATCCAGTCACACCATAAAAAAACCAACACGTCATTGGCTCCGTCATCACCTGAAGGAGCAAAGTGTGGAGTCCTCGCTAACTCCACGGTTACTGACAAGGATTCAACGCTCTGTCTGGTTCATTCGCTCCTTTTTACAGGTGTCTCCACCATCTCGATCTTCTCACTTACTGTTTCTTGTTAATAACAACAGGTGGTTTGGCTCATCATACCAGGAGTGTCAAACTCTAATGCACTATGGTATAGCACATTAACCACTAGTGCCTCAAATAGATATTATTAAACTAGTATCATTTAAATAGTATACGAGGCCAATATACACTATTGTGTATAGTGTTTTTGTCATGTGGCACAATGTTATACAATATCCTTGTAGTGCACATTGTTGTTTTAATGTGTGATTGTTCTGGACAGTGCCTCCAGAAAACAGTTATGATTTGGCACATTAAACAAAGGCACAGCACAGGGGGAGACGAAAATGCTGGACATGAGTAAATGTCTGTAGTGTGGCTACAATGTGAAGCATCTTTGTTGTCATGTTTTCCACTGTTTCACACATTCACCCACAATCCATTTCTTCTTCAATGTTCTAATCACAAGATGTTGCATTAAATGTTTGAGCCTAGAACCAAATCAGCATTTTGACTAAAAAAGATGCTTCTGACCAGGTAACCGTCCACAGACCCCAGAGACCACAGACCCACCACTGTCTGTTAGCTTATGCTTTAAAGAGAAAAGTGAAAGACCAGACAATACGATCCCGGTGAGACAAGGAGACGACCTCTAGTACACCACCACCTGAGGCACCAAGGGGACCTGATGTGACAATGTTTCTACACTGCCATTAAGAAAAAACAGAACAAATACAAAAACCGACCAACACTGTTCAACATCCAAATGTGTGAGCCTTTAGGCTTCATTTTAAAAGCGAGTACAAACTCTGATCAGTTAAGTACAATTTTATCAGCTTTTTGACTATGTCTGCGCTACATTTGTACAGAAAGAGACACACTCAGACTAACTCATCCTTCAGTTTAGAAAACCTAGCAATAATATAACAAATTAAACAATGATATTGTGTGTTGTGTGCAGATCAGACAAAACATAAGAAACTGGTTATGCCTCACAGTGATCATCAGTTCTGCTAAATAATGAAAGGTAGAGCACTGAAAATGATGTATTATTTCTAACCCTGAGAATGTAACTTCTCTTTTTCTTGAGCAACAATGTAGCTCCGTTGACCTTTAACAAATCAAGCCACTTTCTTTTTAGGATTCTTCCCGAGTTTGTCACAACCATATTAACAGCCTCTGTGCATTTTTCTCTTTTTCCTTATCGTAATTAATTGTTTAAGTATTATTTTAAAAATATCCTGCATGGCTTTTATCAATAAATAAGAAGTTAGAAAAATGTTAGCATAGGATATTTCCCAAATAAATGTCAAAACTTGTCCCTTTTTTTAACAGACACAACAGGAGCCGAGAGTTTTATGAGTCATGTGGATGTAACCTGTGCCTGAAAGAGTCAACTGGCCACAAGGGTGCCTTAAGAAAAAAAAAATCCTGTCATGAAGGAACAGAAGGTAAAGGTAAAGAACCCATCACCCTAAGCCTAGAGGTTAAGGAAGTGGACTTGGGTCTGCAAAGCTATAGGTTTGAATCCACCAGCTCCCAGGTTGACACTGCTCTGAGCACAGCACCGTACCAACCCACATCACTTTGCAGTCAGTAAACAATGCAAGCCACGCCACCCGGCAACGGATAAGCGAAAAAAGATGAATAAAATGAATGAACCCATCACCCTAGGATCCCAAGAGTGAAAAAGTAAAGGATGAATTAAAATATGAATGAGTCATACTCTTTTTAAAAGACGTCCAATAGTTCTCTCCTCTCTGTTCTGTAAAACGTATTAAATTTCAGAATGTCAGATACATTGGAACAGCAGGAAGAGCACGACATGTAGGGCTGCACAATACTTGAGAATGCAGTTAATTCATAACAGTGCTCTAATATTCAGTTTCCTGTATTGTACTGCAGTAACAAACCAAATTATTCATCCTGTGAATTTTTTTGATGTTGCTTTAAATAATTGTATGTTTTTTTTGGCAAAGCATTACAATAGCCTTGTCCCAAATATTTTGATTGGTAGAGATAGTGGAGAAAATGAATGAACGTTCACCATTTTTTCCACGTATAGTCAGTTATATTGTGTAGCCCTACTTTACAAACAAGAGTGTCTGTATGTGTTCTTCAACAAACCTTGCTTCGAGCATCAACATTGAGCAGACAGACTCCACAGGCCAACTCCTTTGCATTCTTGATGCCGTGCCTCAGAATACAGGAGGAAAAATCTAGAGAACTTTCATCAGGCTGCACATTCAGTTGGACAAATAAAGAAAAAACACAAACCTGCACATTATTACAAGAAAAATGAAAAAAAAATGCACTAAGTTGTGCATTCTCTGTGGTTTTGTGGCTGATCGGTTTACAGTGTCTTACAGCTAACTTGGCCAGAGACATGAAGCCCATGAGGTTGTTCCAGACACGGCTGATGTCTGTCAGGAGCTGCTGTAACTTCTCAGAACTCACTGCTGTTGCCTTGATGGCCAGCTCCACACGACGAGTCACACGATAGACTTCAACCACACCTGATGGCAACAGTAATAGTAGATGTACAAAAGGTGGTTCAACTGTATTTTAAATGAATTAAAACAAACAAAAAAATATGTATTTTCAAAATGCAGGAGATGCTGAAACTAACGGATGTGGAGTTTTAATTTATTTTTGTCTAGAGCTCAAACATGTGTGTTAGACAGGTGATATACAGCCAAGAAGGAAGACATGCCACCTTTTTTGTGCCATGGACCAGTTAATTCACCCACGGACCAGTACCGTTCCCCGGCCCAGTGGTTGAGGACCACTGCCCTAAATGGCTAAAGTTGAGAAAGAAAACCTTTCTGGCACATGTATAAAAACTGACAGAACTTTGACTGTGCTCACCCAGCAGGTATTCCATGCCCTGAGCTGACTGGATGACTTCAGTGCAGACAGACGAGCTGCTGATGCTGTTCAGGATGTTGTTGGCTTTATTGATGACCTAGGGAAAACAAAAAAAACAAACTAAGACATAAACATAGACACTAACACAAACATTTTGCTCACTGAAAGCTCTTCATCTACTTAAATCTGGTAATCTATGTGTAACTACCTCCAGGAAAATAGACATCTGCCCTTAAATACATAGAATTTCCTTCCAGCCTGTAACTTGCCCTTCCCTTAATTAGTGTTTGCCACAGCAGTAACTCACATAATGATTTGGCAGAGTCTTTATGACAGATGCTCTTTTTGATGATATCCTGCCCGATGGGATCCGGAGTTGGCAGGTGGATAAAACACAGAGCTACTTGAGAGAAATTCTTCCACTGCAGCACAGTTTTTTTTTTTTTTTTTTTAAGAAATCGTTATTGTGTATAATATTTTAGAGCTATCTCTGTTCTCTCTCTCCCTCACACACACTCTCACACTGAGCTATTTTTATTCAGTTAATTAAAACTGCTTCTTTCTTGGGACTTCAGAGTCAAACAAAACACAAACCTCCAAAGCGCCTTCCAGACAGCGCTGCCACTCGTATGCGTACCGCTCACTCTCCTGCAACAACAGCACAAAATTATGTTTTTGAGCACAAAATGTACAGAAGACAACAGCTCCAAAATCATGCATTTTTTTGTGATTACATCTTGAGACTGAAATGACTGCCATCCTGAAATGTACCTAGTCCAGTGCAGATGGAAGTGAATTTGTCTTTCTTTATGCTCTGCTATTTTAAATTTAATGTAATATGTTATGCCAAAAGATATGTGTTTAAATGATATAGTTGTTGACTTGTTCCCTGTGCTGTTTCTGTCCTCTTTCGCTGTGAGTCCGAGACTACAGCTGAAGGCTAGGATTGTGCAGATGGTCATGTGAAACGACATGTAAAGGTGTCATGTGTGCAGCAGACAGCTGACCTCAACCTCTCCAGTCAGATCCTTGTACTTGTCTCTGATGACAGGCAGAGCAGGCTTCTCATTTAGGGTGTTGGATCTGTCTCTGAAGAGCTGCTCTGGTGCTGGAGAAGGTGGCGATGGACCAATCTCCTTTTCGCCCAGGCTGTGACTGCGCTTGTGGGTGCCTTAGGCAAAGGCAGAACAGGAGTGAGATATTATTCATACAATTGGAGTTCACTGACCTAACAGAACAAAACTAATGGTAATTTCTACGTTAATCCAGCAGGTGTTTCAGTCTATGTGTGTTTGGATTCAACAGACCAAAACACACGTAACCTTTTTGTGAATGACAGTTTCCTGCCTTAATTTCCTCATGGTGAGAAAATATACTGTCCAAAGAGTCATATCCTTTTCCTTATTTTTAATTTTAATGGTTATCCTATCTGAACTGTAAAGGGTAAGGATAATTTAGCTTGATATATAACACATCAACATCTCTTAATTATACTTTCTGCTGTTTATTGCTAGAACAGAAAGACAAACAAATGCAGGCAGATTTTGTTTTTCATGTTTCATATGCACTAATAAAAGTACAAAACAGACAAATCGTCAGTCAGAAAGGGAAAGTAACTTACCTTTAACAGACAAATCAAAGGTTGCCAGTTCACTCTTGATCATCTCCTCACTGGATTTTACTTTGGTCTGAGTACTGGCTTTGAGAAAATCAAATTTTCCAAATTTAGGCTTGTCACCCTGGAAGGCTCCGAAGTCATCCGAGTCTTCTTCTCCTTCAGTTCCAGTTTTAGGCTGAGGCAAGGATTTTTCAGAGACGGTACTTGCAAAATCTCCAAAATCATCATCTTCAGGAACAACTCCACCATGTTCACCACAGGTAAACATGGTAGCAGAGGGCTCGGCCTTATCATCTGTGGAGGAACTGTGTTCGGTGGGAAAAGAGGCGACAAAGTTTTCTGTGGCATCAGACGGGATGTTTTCACCGCTGTCGATGGACAGTTCCTTTCTTTGAGTGGGAGCAGAGAAAGAAAGCCGAGCTTTGTCCAAGTTTTGTGGCTTTCTACTATCGCATGGTAGACATTCGTCCTGATCTGACCAGTCGTAGCTGGTCAGGGTGCTGAGGGCTGATGTCCTAAAAGGGTCAAATTTCAGGTCTCCTCCTTCTGAAATGACAACAAAGAAATACCAGTGGTTCCTAGAAACTTAGGTGCAGAATAATAATAAGAATTATTTTAATTTTAAAAGGGTGTTAAATCTTGCCAGGTTTATATGTTATTTTTATGCTGATTAAAGATTTACGAGCCTTGAAAAGTCCCATTTCAATGTAGTCAATGTTTTCATGAATAACTGCCAATTCTACACTGTGTGGAATGTCCCTATAAGTGTTAGTAGTTTTCTTATTTAATGTTGTCATGTGATGGTAATGAAGAAACAGCAACTACGGTGTCTCAAGACAACAGTTTGGAGATTGAACAGGTTGACCAAAGAGGAAAGAAAGGTCCATAAAACATTCCAGTAGTGAACTCTAACAGGCCTGTGCCATCGAAGGCAGGGGTCAAACTCAAATAAGTTGAGGGCCACCACTCGCACTATCATTTCACCAAAGGGCCGTGTCAGCTTTCAGTGTTCACAACAAAAGAAAAAATAAATAATAAAAAAATCAGTTTCTCATAGATTCAGTCTAATACAACACTGAACCAGAAGGAGACTAAGGTTAGGGGTTTTGAGAACTATAAGACTGACCATAAAATATGGAGATCAAATCTATAAAATATTATTATAAATTCAACTGAAATATCGTCACATATCATTCCACGAGCCGCAAATGGCCCAGTAAATATTGACAGTAAAAATTTCCCCTTTTCCAGATATTAAATGCACGGAAGGTGCTATGGTCTCTTGGGGCTCCCATCCTATGATTGCCCAAAAAATTTTTGGGCCAGGCCCCCTAGTGGCCTGAACCCCAAGCAACTGCCTGGCTTGCCGTTCTTCAAGTGATTAGATGTTTCTTTGATTACATGTTGTTAAATGTTTAATGATTTGTTTTTGTGACATTGACTTCAGAACAGCCGCTTAATATTATTAACACATGGGAAATTAAATGAATCTGAAATTAAACACACACCAGTGGCATTTTCCTTTATATGTAGCCTTTCCAAATACTTTTAATGTTTTTATGATTTTCTACAGACCTACAACTAAAACCAAAAATGTCTGTCCATGCATCACTAATACTACGAGTCCTATTAGCATATATCGCCTATGTACTAGTGGGCCAGCCTTAGTATATATTTGATATGATCCTGCGGGCCAAATATAAATACACTTCAGGCCAGATTAGGCCTGAATTTGACAACTCTGTTATAGAACTTAACATCCTAAGTTTCTTTTACAGCATCATCAAAAACATTTCAGTCAAAATGAAATATAATTTGTAAGAAATGTAAAACTTTGACCTGATCACTTATTAAAGGACAATAGAATTCAACTAGTACTTATCACTAAGTTACCCTTGAAATATAGAGATGCAACCATAACACAACCATATGGTGATCGGAACAAACACGTTGATGGAACCCTGACTGACCAACACTCAGTATTTTGGGTATTTTTGGCAATTTGGTATTTCCAAGTTGAGGCAGGTCACGGAAAGAACTTAACAATAAGCCGGGAAATTACTAATCTTACTATTTTCTAGCAATCGTATAAGAAAAGTCAACTAATTTGGAAGGACAAACATAATCTGACACTATCCTTGAGCCAAACATGTTTGGAAAAGGCAACAACAGGAAAGCAGCTAAAGCCAAAACTACAAATAGCTACTTTTGCTAACTTTGCCCTGCAAATGTTATTAACAGGCCCTTCACGTTGACAAGTTTGACTCCTCAGAAGAAAATCAGTTATCAGAACTGGCCATAAAATTGCAATTGGCGCTTTAGTTGTCCAGTGACTGTTGCAGCATAGATTATCATTTGTTTACTCATAAACAACACCCCAGTTTTATGTTGAGTAAATCAATGTTTTATGTTGAGTAAATAAATTGTTTAGTATTTAAAACTAAATAATTGTCTAGACATTTTATTAGATACTTTTTGGGACAATTGTCAATGTGACAATTGGACCTACCCATTTTAAATATATGCCTTGGCCCAAAAATCATTTTGACCACTGCCTTCACACATATCACTCACCATCTCTCAAAAAAGGCATGCACTCATGGGTGTTGATAGGATTTGTGAAATTGACAAGAATATTAAATAAAATGGAATTGTAATAGTGACACTATTTTAACAATAGGCCTCTCTTTGGAAAAAAGAAGGAAGAGGAAATAAGACGGTAGGCATTGAGGCAAAACAACAGTCATTTATTACAACAATATAGATAGACAGAAAGAAGAAATATTTTAAATACAGTGAAAGAAGCCTATCCTTAAAAGAGTTCTGTGAAATCAACACTTGCAAAGGTAGAACGGAGTCATTTAAAGTACATGGGCATGCAGTTACAGGAAAAGAGGAAGAAGGAAAGAAACAAACAATGAAGAGAAAGAAATCCCAGAGGATAGAAAAGCAGAACCCAGAATGAGAAGGCACATTCACAGACTAAATCAGTCACTCTGGGGGGATAACACTTTTGTTTTTATATTTAATTTTAAAGCAACAGTAATGTTTGAACCAATACTTGTTTACAGAAGATTTGAAAAGCTTAGTTGATCAGGTAATGCAAGAAGCAAGCTCAAGGTACAACCATGAACCCTTTGAGGACCTGAGGCTTGGGTGTGCATAAAAATGCTTTAAATAAAATAATTCTAGGAATAATTATATAAAGGAAGGATGGGAAAATATCTGCTTGACTAACTGTACATTCCTTTAGCAAGCACTCAAAGGGTTGCAAAAAGAGAGGATTATTTTTTACATTAGCGTCTTTATTTACTCCAAATTAAAAGAGATTTTCTCAATTTTTGAAGTGCCTTGTAAAGCAGTGTTCCCCAACCTTTTTTGCGCCTTGGACCAGTTAAATGTCATGTACTATTTTTACGGACTGGTCTTTAAGTTGTGGCAGACAAATACCCCTTCATAAAATGAAATTTCCGGGGTCCTGAAAAATTTTCCTACCTATAAAATCTTCCTACCCGAATTAACTGTGCATGGGCACAACAAGGATTTTTCAAGAGCACACAGCTTATAATTAGCTGCTACCAGACCTGTAAACAAGGTTAGAATCTTGTATCAATGACTCTGTGTCACTTTGAGTTTATTGTTGTTGTCTTCACTGAGAAAATATTTCCTAATCAAATATAGTTGCATTATTGATGATGGAATCCTAGCCATTCTATTGTTCAGTTCTTTTGTTGATATTGGTATGGATCAAGTGGAGGTAATAGCCAGCCAGTAATAGCTGGCCCAGTGGTTGGGGACCACTGTTGTAAGGCACAGACATCCCAACATTATTTTCTCAAGACATGTTGTTCTTTAACGATGGTAACCAAGAGAATAAATACAGAATTATCAATCCACATACTGTTTGCTTCAACTAACAGATAAAGAAGGAAAAAAGCAGAAGTTCAAAGAAGGACGTTCTTTTCTCCAAAGTTCTCATACTGTAATAAATGTACTGTACCCCAAGTTTATTTACCTCTTATCTAGGAAAAGATTCCTCTTTACAAATCTCTTGTCAATTCCACAAATTAAAAGAAAAGAATGAAGCATACTTCATTTTCCAAGAGCCAGACTGGTAAGCCACAAGTGATTACAGACTGATTTCAGCAGAAAATAAGAACAATTTGTGGTTTAACTTTGTGACACACACACTCACACACAAACAAACATTAGAAAAAGAAATATTATCTCTTTAATACTTTGATTGTGTAAAGAAAATAGCATGGCATGCGTAGACTGTTTTTAATTGTTGGCACTGAAGGATGCAGTGCCAACTGTTAGCTGTAATAAAACATGTGCAAAAACTAAGGTCTACAGGAGAATAAAGATACTTAAGAAAAGGCATGAGGAGATGTTCTCATGCTGGTTTTAAGACTTTGGAATACAATAAATAACTGCAGATGGAGTAATTGTTGGTTTGGTCTATTAGGAATGTATATACTTAAAAAGGTCAATTTAACCAAATAGTTTGGAAAGTATTATGAAAAGCTCCCTAAAAAGGAACTAGAAAGCATAACTGAGCAATGGCCGTCACAACCAGAGCTACAATAAGGTGATAAAAATGACCTTTTTTTAATGTATGAAAATAGAATGATTGACATACATTCAATGAAGTTTTTTTTTCTTCTTTAAATACGACGAAGAAACATGCAGGGGTGGTGCTTTTATGTTGACCCTGTGTCAATTGAAATAATGATGCCTTTATGGATTCTCCTGACCAATGTTGTTATTAGTTTACAACCAGAATTAAATCAATTTATTGAATAAAAAAGTAGTTTTAGCCTAGCTAATGATTGGGCAACTTATGGCTTACTCACATCTGCTCTTCTATTTTAACACCTCAGTTAATTAAGTTTAAAGACATAAATGGGGCTGAGTAATGAATTATTTGAAGAAGGGTGTTGGATTATAATTTGTCCAAATGAATGAACGTGAGCTGTGACATGGCAGTGGAGATGGAAAAAAATAATGAACTATGGATTTATGCAGGGAGGGAGTGTGAATACATAGACAGTAGCTGATACTGACAGAGATTATTATTTGAATCACCTTTTGGAGTTTACTCATGAGATAAAAATATTTTTCATGTTATTAAAAAGTATCTGATAAATAATACTGCATGTAAGTTTGAAAATACTGTAAAATGGGAACAGCTTTATCCACTTAAAAAAATGAACAACATTAAGCTCAAAAGCAGCTTTTGTTATAGGAGTTTGTTTGCAGAGGCCTCATGCAGCCATTTAGAATTAAAATTATTATTATAAATTTATTAAATTATTTCAAAAACGTTTTAGGCAATATTTGGCAAAACACAACCAACTTTTAGGCATACATTGCACTTCTTAATCCAGATAGTATTTCTGTACTTTATATATTTGAAATGTAGTGCAACACAAAACCAAACTGAAATTCCTGCTTCAACCAGAGCAACATTCAAGATAACCCAGTCCATACTGGAGTGAGTCCTTAAAATACTTTCAGAAACTTTAGTTTGCATTAAACACAGACCAGTCTTGTGTGGCTGACTGACTGAAGCCATCTCTTTCAAATGTGCTGTTAAGGAGCGCTATCTACAAACCACACAAGCAGCAGAACGGACATTGAACAGGGAAGAAAATGTGCCACCATTGACCCAGATCAAACAGTGGTTTTAACCGTTACCAGAAAATAATAAGAGTAAAAACACTGGTTCACTCCTTCAACATAGTACACACACAGAAATAGATACAAGGCAGAGGAGGAACTATGGGAGATAATATCAGAATCGAACTATGGAGAAACTATAAATAAATCATTACATTTACAAGTGTCTGCTTTACCCCTGCCACCTCATAAATATGATAAATATTCCCAGATCAGCCACTGTTTTCATTGTATTTTTCAATAGATAATCCTGTAAATATTTGAGAAAACTTTATTTTGAAATACCAGCTTTAGCAGACCTGCATCCAAAGGAGCAGGGAAATTCCAATACTGACAAAATCTCCACCTAAAACAGGCATGGGCAAACTAGGGCCCAGTGGCTGGATGTGGCCCGATGACCTTTAATGCGGGTCACCAACCCAAATAAATTATTTATATTATCATTATACTACTGCATCTGCAATATTGCATTTCCCCAGTAGATGTTGTCATAAAGGCTATTAGAAATGTAGGATTTTAAGCTTTATACATGGCTTTTTCATGCAATTCATCTTAAGTGAAACAAACACTTCATCTTTCTACTCTGGACTCGGTCCCCGTGTCCAATTAGGGACCAATTGTGGCCCACAAGTCGAAAAGTTTGCCAACGCCTGACCTAAAACTACAAGAATGGAATTGGGTTGCCCCTGACCTATTACATCTCTAACTACCTGGTCACAATAAAGCTGTTTTGCACCACCATATAGCCTAGACCGACTTTAATATTCATAAATAAACATAGATTTCACCTAAGCTGTTGCTCACTGGTCCAACAACCAGAAGACAATCCAGTTTAACAAGAATTTAGAAAATAATGGCAACGCACAGATAAAAACAAACTCTTACACTATACATGAATTTGGTATACAGTGCCTTTAGGCAAACAAACTATGACTAGACTAAACATTTATGACTAACATAGGCCTGTCAGTTTATGAATTTACACTGTCAGGCTGTCAACTGACCAGGTACTGACGTATGTACTTATGTACACTACATGAGTTCCCAACTTCCAGCAAAAACCTGTTACGTTGCCCCATGGGAACAGAACACCAACTTAAGTTGAGGGAACCCCACACTAAGATGACCACACTATACTAATGCCAGAGTACTCTGGCTAAATACAAACTAAATTTTAGTAGATGTGACTTAAAACCACAGCTACCAGAGACCAATCAATGTCCAACACATCAAAGCCAGTCACTGACCACAAGTGCCCACTGAAATGAGTCATGAACTTTCCTAAACAACAATGAAAGTGATGATTATAGAAAGGGAAAAGATGGCAGTGATGAAAATAAGGATGAACATAGCTAAAAAAATATGATGAAATGGCTCATGACATGTTAAAAAAATACTGTGTATGATATTCTATATTATATACTTTTGGGTCTATCCTATGTTTTGGAACAAAGTAAAATTATTATATTTTCCTTCACACACTTGTTGATTGAAACAAATGATACTAAGAACTTCACCAGAGCAAACGTACTAGTTCCTCACCTGTGGCGGGGGGTTGGTGAACTGACAGACCAGGTAAATCCAGAGAGCTGTCCGACATCACATGCTTCAGATCGCTGCCCATATCTGAAAGCTTCATGTCCAGCTGCACTGACAACGCGTCCTCAGAATCGTCCTTTCCAACGCTGCTTCCTCCGATGGACGGCAAGTCCAGGGATTTAACAGAGGCTGAGTCCTCTTTGCCGTGCTTGAAGGCAGAGACTTTATCCAGGGTCTTCTCTGAAGCCCCGAGCGCTGTACAGAACTGGGAGGACTGAAAGTCAGCAAAGTCATCTGTGTCGCTTTTCGCAGAAGAGATGGAGCCGCCACTGCTTTCCTTGTTATCATCATGTGCCAGGCCTCCCTCCATGGACAGTTGTTTAAATACATCATATTTGTCAGCGTTCTGATGGGACTGCTGCTGCTGCTTTGTCAAAGTCTCCACCTGTAATGCAATTCCTTCACCATTGTTGCTTTTGGGCTCAGCACTAGAACTGCCAAAGGCCAAGAAATCTGCAAAATCATCCTGAGGCCCCGGAGCGGCAGTTCCACCTGCCGCCGAAGTTTGGTCAGCATCAGAAGAGGAGCTGAAGAGGGCAAAGTCACCAAATTCATCTGTCCCAGCACCTGTGGGTTTAGCACCTCCTGACAGGAGGACAAGCGAGGGTGGCATGGACACAGGCATAAATGTGCTAGGTTTTTTCTCAGCTGGAGCAGGAACAGAAGGAGCTGTAGAAGAAAAAAGCTCCAGGTCGGCAATGTTTAACAAGTTTTTACTTGGAGAAAGAGAAACTGGTTGTTGTTGTTGTTGTTGGAGCTGTTGCTGAGACTGGGAGTTTGTGAAAATGGAAGGAAAGGATGGCTGGAAGGTTTTGGCCTGTTCTGAAGGGTCTAGTGGAGAGATGCTGTCGGCGGTTTTAAAGTCTGTAAAGCCGTCGTCAGCACTGACACACTTGAAATCTGCAAATCCTTCCCCTGTGAACAGAGATATTTTACTTTAGAAAGAGACATTAAAAGAAAAAACCTGCAACAGCCCCAGGGTCACCCAGAGTCAAAACATGTGCAATATTCACAAGAAAGAAATTCTACCGAAGGAACTCATCGATAGAAAGAAAAACATATTTTCCTTTTATAAAATACCCAACCAGATCTCCCTCATATAGTATAAAATATAGGGGGCTTAAAGTTTTTTTTTGGTCTAACCAATCAATCAATTGTATTGAGAGTAAAATCAAACCTGGTTAATTTGAACTTGCTTAGTCAACATACTGTAGTTTAAAATTAAGAAACTAAGAAAAAATTAAGCAATGGGTAGCTACAGATACAGAGAAAATATCTAATAATCTGCTTGGAAACACCAAATAATGGGACAAAATGATAAATTACTAGCATCAGGGCTGGAAAAAGTCTTAGCCAGTAGTGCTGAAAGATTGAAGACAGTAACACAACTCAATCAGGTCAACAACATGCAAAAGTGAATGGTTAGGAAATGTGACACAAACTGGCCCAACTGACTCAGTGTTTTGTACATACAGTATATACTTTAAAACTAAAGTACTAGAGGTTCACTCTACTCATTCAATCTCACATTTGACAACTTCGTTTAAAATATGTATCTCTCTTGGTAGCCATTTCTATTTCATCAACTTATGAAATGACAAGTGATTGCTGGGCTATAACCATAAGCAAAAGCTTGAAAATTATTTTTATGACAGATATTTTGAAAGTAAGTGAAACCAAACTTGATGTTTGACACAGATTCTTGCATGTCTCTCACAGAGCCAAAAAAAAAGTCAATATTAATAAACTTGAGGATCATAGAGCACCCCCTGAAAGATAAAATATATTTACATCTCAGTGACTTTGACTTGCAGGCTCTAGATAAAAAAATGCATGAATGTTATTATTTTGAAATGGGTGGATTTTAAATTTTTGTTGTGCCTTCAACTGGGGCAAAAGTACTAAGACTGTGTACAGAGGACAACTAATGGGCTCATTAGAAAGATGTTGCCTGAAGTAGAGGTCACTGCAAAGCACAACTTACTGGACTTGTTTCCATTAGAAACTGCACTTATGAGACAAGGATGGGAAAAACACTGGTATCAAAAACACCACAAAAGGAGAAAGGGGTGAATTACACTTTTTCTTAGCCGTAAGTTATACACAGAAAAATAAAGCAAATAGTGTTATTACCAACAGGTGTCTTGTCAGCAGGGTTTTGAAGATCTCTGAAAACACTGTATTTGTCTCCAATATCTGTGGAAAAACAAACAACAATATTTTCTTTAGGCGCAGTAAAACAGGGGACTGTGGTACAGGTGGACCACATTAGCTGAATCCATCACGTCTCAGATTAGCTGAGATACCTGAGACGTGGGTAGTGGGCTCGGCCGGCTGATCTACAGACAGTTGCTTAAAGACGGCATATTTATCTGAGGAGGATGTCGAGGCAGAGGAAGAGGAACCACACATTGGTGTAAGCATGGCCGCAGCACTGCAAAAACAAGCAAGACACAGCAATTTTTCAAAAAAACAACGATAACAATAAATTATATAAATTATTAATGTAAACA
The DNA here is from genome assembly GCA_016785265.1 of Paraplagusia blochii. Taxonomy (NCBI): domain Eukaryota; kingdom Metazoa; phylum Chordata; class Actinopteri; order Pleuronectiformes; family Cynoglossidae; genus Paraplagusia; species Paraplagusia blochii. Next base: position 28,958 of record JAFBJS010022367.1, read on the forward strand.
GCGTTTATTCACACAACCTGTTGTGATTAAATCCTATTTCTTCCTGCTAACATTTATAAAGTAATGACATTGTAGCAGGTTTTTATTTATATTTTTACTTCAAAGTATGAATCCATATCCTTGATATATATATTTTTGATTCTCTAGCCCTCTGCTCACAAAGTATGAAGTCATTATGGAATGGCAGCGATCGGAATTTTTTTGCATACTGAGTGATTCAAGACAGGTGGAAAACAATGGTCGGTACCTGCTTTGCTGCTGTTGTGCTATGGTGGTGGGAAAACTTCCTCCTGAAGCCCCCTGGAAATCAGCAAAGGGCTGGTCTTTTAATCCTGCTTTTGGAGCCTCTTGGAAATCTTGGAAGTCATCATCATCAACTTTGTTGGCCTGGGTCAACAAAGGTAAATATAAAACACAGAAATTCTCTTTTTCACTTCTTCTTGGAAGCCATATAAAAATATATATATATATATTTTCAAAAGAGAAAAGTTGATTAAGTTTTTACCGTTGTTGATGGAAAACTGGCAATAAAGTTTGTGCTTGTGGGATGCTGAGCCATCACTGGAGGTGCCATGGCCATGACTGGGGGTGTTGATGATGGCATCGTCATGGAAACGGTAGGCTGGCTCATCATGGGCTGAGAGTGAGGTGGGATAACTGGGGCCATGGTCATAGCCAAGGCTGGAAGGTTGGGCAGGGGTGGAGAAGGGAACTGATTCAAGATTTCCACATTCATTGCTGGGAGGCCACTCTAGAAAAATAAAAACAAAGTTTCAAAGGTCCTTGGTTTACAATGTCTTGTTGTTGTACAGAGTTTTGTGGATACAGAGGTTGCCACAGTGAGTCAACAATTTCCCCCTGTTCTCTGTATCTTCTACTCTGACTCCAACTACCTTCATGTCCTCTCTCTCACTGCATCCATCAATCTCCTCTTTGTCTCCTACCTGGTAGCTCCATCTCTAGGATCATTTTTCTACCACTGTCCCTCATCTGAACATGTCCAAAGTCAATCTGGCATCTTTCCCTTGTCTCTCCTAAAGAGAATCTCAGCATCTTTAAGCATCTGCTCCTTGTAATCTCACTATTCTTTGGTTTTGACATAAAATTTTTTGTGCTAAGTTTACAACCAAAATAGGCATTTCCTCAACCCTTGGCTTATGTGATAAATGATGAACGCCAAGCATTTGAGCTTTATTACATAGTAATTGAGCCTTTCCTTCTCTTTCTCTTTTATTACTAAAACCACAATTTCATAGTGCAGCTGTTAAGCATGATGCATTTACCTGTGCCACACCAATTAGAGAAAGAACAGTGTACAGCTCTTCTTTTGTCAACATGCCCGGGGTTGTGCGGTTGGCTGTGGCCCAGATTTGCCCCAGTGCTTCTCTTGGAAGGCCTGATGACATTAATATGGGGTAGAGCTTTGCTGTGTCGATCCCAGTTGGAGTCATGGTGAACTCAAAAACCTTCTTGAACATTTCTGCAAAAAAGATTTTCAGAGGACAATATTACAACACATATTTAAGGGTTAACATTTACTATTAAATTATTAGATAATGTAACAAAACATAATTTTATGAATATGCTTACCTGGGACAAGGCTGTCGTTGTAGACCCATGCAGGAAGCATAGGCTGGATGTGCTCTTGTTGTGGGTACACACCAACACCTGCTGTCAGACAGCATGAAATATATTTAGGTATACACGCCTAACTATTATATATACTGTACCAAACACATATTCTTTGCAGCTACCATGCAATACAATTCTTCAGTCATACATATGATACCAAACCTGTGCAGGACCTTGTTTAACCTTAACATGTCAACATGCGTCAGAAATGATTCATGCAAGGGAAGTGAATAGCAGAAGATCACATGACAGAAGGCATAATTTCCCAGAAAACAGCCCTTCCCCACACCAGAGTTAAAAGCTTGGTGAAAAAAAAACAAACAAAAACAATAATTTACACAAATTGCACCACCAACTTGCACCTTGGCCCCAAATGACTGAAGATAAATGCCAGTGAACATCTTCTTCTCCTTTTAGCTTGTCCCCACAGTGAGTCAACCTTTTTCATCTCCCCCTGTCCTCTCTATCCACAACTCTAACTCCAACTACCTCCATGTCCTCTCTCACTGCATCCATCAATTTCCTCTTTGTCTCCTACCTGGTAGCTCCATCTCTAGGATCAGTCTTCTAAACTATGATGCGAACTGCCAGTAAATATACTTAGGGAAAATGTATTAAGTTAAAACATTTGTGAAATTAACTCAGCTCAAAGATGTCACAGAAATAAGTAAATATGTTAATATGTGAAATACTCTAAAACCCTCTCTGGGTATTCTAAATAAAATGGTGTAAATAAACACCTCCAAAGACCTGAGAACAAAAAACACTTTTATTCTACATTTATTCTAATTTGTAACCATTGAAAATGGTTAATACTAATAATTACATTTGTTACTGACACTAAAAAGACTTTACAATGCATTTAGCCAAGTTGTATTTCTGAAATTTACAAAAAGTTACTGTCAAATGTGTCAATGGTCAATGCAGTAGGTTCATTAACCATTGTAGCTCTCTTTGCAACATATTCTCATACTTTTTAGTATGGGACCACAGAAATATTGTGCAACTAAATAACAAACCGAAATGCTTCCCATGTACATTTCTTATTTTATATGTTGAAACAAGAATTATTTTAAAAAACGTATTATTACTAACTAATTAACACGTCAGACCTTTATCCATGACATATGTAACATGTAACATTTAACGGTGGAAAACAAGTTTAAAAATGATTTTGAACTCCATTAACAATCTAGTTAGAAAAAAATAAAAAGACTTATAAGAACACCTAAGGTATATAAACCTATACCAAGAGTTAACCATTGAAATTGTTTATCTCAGTCACAGGGAAAAAATAACACTGGGGCCAAAAACCATTTAGCAACCTGATGACGTCAGAATACTATTAGACAATATGATGGAATCAATCTTACACAACATACTTTGTTTTACACACAAAATGTTGTGAATTCAATGTATACTTGAAGCTAGTACTGTTGTCCTACTCGTCAATTATTAATTAAGAAAATACTAAATATGTGAATCTGATAAACAGTTCCCAATCAAAACAAGGACAAATCTGAATAAAATTAAATTCACTTTTTCTGGGAAAATCAAGCTGGACTAAAGAAACTAAACTGAAGGAGGGAAAAATAGCAGAAAAAAGAGAGTGCAAAGGGGTACCCAGGGAAAATATCTCACAGAAATATGACAAAATAAAGATTTGAGTGAGTACACTGATGAAAATGTGGTGTGTTATGTTGTTAGGGTTAGAAAAGTCAAAAATCAGAATCAGCGTCCCATCAGTAAAGGATAAAGCTTAGTTACTGATTAGTGTTGTAGCAGGGCATTGGAGAGAGAAGCAACAGCAATGGAATTTTGCTAAATATAGTGCAAGTAAAAAAAAAAAAATCATCCTGTGTTTATGTGTCACCATAAAACTGCACAATTTTAGTGCAGCTATTAGAGACAAGCTAAACAAAGTGCCTAATCAATACCTTTGAGTCAGCTTTTATTTTGACAGGGTTTCATATCCATGTTTGTATCACAACTGTCTACAGATTGAGGGTTGTAGGCTCACAGAATACATTAATCTTGAGTAGTAGAGTTCACTGCCTACACCGAAGGTTCGCGTCAGCTTTCAATGTTAAATTGAAAAAAATAGAAAAAAATCAAGATCAGTTTCCCATAGATTCCGTGTTGTACAACACTTAACCAGAAGAGGGAGAACTATAGGATTTACCATAAAATGTGGAGAACAAAACTATTAAATATTATAAATTCAACTTTCACAACATGGTGGGGAACCAAAAACTAAGAACCCTAAACTAAATCCTAAACTAAACTAGACCTACAGAAGCCCATGTCCAAAAATATCCTTTTATAAACTTTAATGATATAAGAACAGAACCTTTTAGCTTCACTCTCCCATCTAGCTCACTGTAGCATATTTATTCTGTTCTGAACTTCTCTATCTGTAACAATTACAATGTCAACTACATACATCCTTTGGCTCTGAAATCTAAAATAAACGTAAGGAACTAAAAACTACATCATACCACCAAGAAGGTGCTGATAACATGGATATGAAACCCCTGTCTTTACATAAAGCTGTTTAAAATGAAAATGTGATTGTGGGAATAGAACCAAAATCTCATAAATTCACTTCTCTCACCACTTTCACTACTGGTTTGGAAGGAGGATGAGGTGTCAACAGCTGACTGGGGCTCAGCGGGTGCAGACACCGGGACCACCGGTGTATTTTCTGAGACGAAGAGTGAACTCAAATCCTCAGTGGCTGTTTTCCAGTTCCTGGCTTTAGTGCTGGTTTGAAACTGGGTAGAAACTTTTGTTTGTGGCCCCATGTCCTCCAAACTCTGCTTGGACTTAAAGCTAACCTGCGCCGCCTTATGAGCTGTAAAGTCACACGAGGACAAAAGCTTCTCTTCCAGGGAGGGGCCTAGATGTGTGGATGAGGAACACATTTCTTTACAATCCAAGTTTAAAATTTTGATATTGTGATTATTTTTTTATCTGTGTTCTTCATTTGTGAGGCAATTTAGCAGCAACTGTAATGTACAATAGTTTTAATTTTTCAATTTCTGTGGATAGTATAAGGGTAATAAAAAGTAAAGGTAAATATATAAAGCTGGGGGCGAAATCTACTTTTACCTTTAGGTTATGCAACAAGATGCTTTCATTGTTATTTTTCATCAATCTGATAACTCACACAAGTCTTACATTCTACATTCTCCTTGGGAACTACCAAGGACTTAATCGAGTCAATTTATCTATCTATTATCTATCTCAGGTTTTCTATCTAACCCACAGGTGTCAAACTCAGGCCCGGGGGCTAAATCTGGCCCACAGTGTAATTGTTTTTGGCCTGCAAGATAAAATCAAATGTGTACTAGAGTTAGCTCACCAGTATGTCAACCTCATTTACTCTCAGGATTTGTTATATTAATAATGCATGTTTTTTTTTAAAGCACTTATATTTGTTTCTGTACAGAACAATTTACATTGGAAATGATCTGGAAAGACTACAAAGGGACAGAATAGGAAACAAAATATCACGGATATGAGAAATTCTGATGTGTTTACAGGATTAAGCTTTAGCCGTTCCAGATTAAGTTTCCATATGAAATAACAATATTAATAACTGAATAGAAGGGAAAACATGCACATTTAATTTACAGTTAATTTCAATAATAAAAATTGAGTTTGGCCCGTTACTTCATGCCTGATTATTATTCTGGTTGAAATTGGGTTTGACACCTGAGATCTAACCTAAGACAAGCAGAGAACTACTACTACCACTGTCATGGCATACAAGTGTGTAGGCCAAAATAGTATTTAGACATTTAAAAAGACAGCGTACAATACTACAATGCTATCAGAAACCTCTTTATCATCAAACAAATGAATAGTGACCACAAATCTCCATATATCCATAGATCAATCTAAGAGAATGGACATTAGTAATAGTTCTGGTAAGAGCATAAGTAAAATCGGTGGAATGTAAATAAGTTAGTCTACTTTAACAGGTTACTGAGTTATGCCTACGTTATGTCAGTTTCAAATCCAACTCAAGGGACAAACTGAGTAAAGTAAATGTTGAGAACTTCACAGGAATGAGAGGGGAAGAATTACCTTGTAATGTAGATGAAGAGTTGGAGTTGACAGCACAGTGTTGGGAGGCATTTGTAATGGACACAGAGGTGGGGAGGGACTGAGGAAGGGAATGTGAGGAAGGAAATAAAGCTTTGAATTCCCCTTGTGAGGAATGCTGGAAGTCGGAGGAAGGGATATTATTTACAGGACCCTGAACAAAGTCACTGAACTCATCATCGTCCTGTACGGAACCATGGGACATTGGTTGGACATGTGTCTGAGAAGATAGGCCAAAAGTGGTGGTGGCTGAGGAGGAGGATGTGGAGGAAGAAGGCAAAGGAATGGAGGCTGAGGCCTCTACAGACCCCTGAAAGTCACTAAATTCATCATTATCCCCAGACAAATCTGCAGAGGGGAAGTGAGTGGAGACAGACGAATGTGATGGCGATGACTCTGCAAAATGAAGAAATAATGATGATGGCACAAGACAGGTCAAACACTGGAATGGAGACAGAGTTCAGGGTGAAAAACTGATGAGTAACTTCATGAGGTGCTGCCTAACCGGCATGAAAAACAGAGGAAAGCTGTAACATTTTTGCAGTGATGGAACGCCTCACCACTGACAGGCAGTGATGACCAGGCCTTTTTTTTTTAGTTCTAGGTTACGTCAATACAGTGGACACATGGTAGCAGTAGACCTATGAACAATTTCTAGTTTCTTGAAAAACTTCACTTTTTACCTAGAGCTCCAGTTACAATTTGACAAGAAAACACTCATGAAAAAGACTTGTTTTTAAAAGTCTCATTAAAATTAGGTAGAAAATAGGGCAAAAATGAATTTTCACTTTCTTAATTTAAAAAGACCAAGAAACTTGTTCATGCCAAAAGAATCCTTTGAATCTTTTAAAAGAACACAAAAGAGATGGGAAAATAATAGTTATAACTACAAGCAAATGACACAGTTACTTATTCTGCACAAACCATTGCAATCAACTGGTCCAAAATTAAAATGAATCTATTATAATATGTTGTATTTTAAATTATACACAAGCTTAAATGTGTTATAAATATAATATGTTATAATGTGAATATGTTTCCAAAATATACCTATATAAAGATAGAGGGAAGAAAAAAAATCATATAAAAAAAATCACACAACTGGAATTAACTACCTGGCTTTTTGGTCTGTGACGATGGAGTCGGGTGCAACTTTGCGTCTCTGCTGAAGCCGTCAAGGTTGCCTTTGATGGCTTCGAGGGCATCATCCCGGCTTTTCTCCCCAGTCTATGTCACGGTAGATACATTAATACTGAGTGCAGCAGAAATGGTGACAAAAATACAGTTAGAGACAAAGTCACCTTGGGTTTGACGCTACTCAGAAGCCTTAACTTCTGCTTCTGTTCCTCAAACTGGCGTCTTCTTCTGTCTTCTTCCAGCATCTTTTGCTGCTGTTCAAGACGCTTTCTGAAAGTGTACAGTGAGTGTATATCAGATACTGCAATAAGATGGTAAAACTATCCTTAAAAAAAAATATATATATATACAGTATATATATTTTAATTTATTTAAACAATAACTCTCCATCTCCCCTACTCTTTTGTGGCATCCCACATGTGTTAAACAGTGATGCATACAAACAATTTATTACACACAAATTAAACTTTTTAGCAAAATATAATAGTAATAGCATGTTTTAGGTGTATCTTCTTAGGGTGTACAATAGTCTGTACGTCTGTCATTATGTCAATAAAAACCCATCAGACTCAACAAATTCATGGTAT